>CAIGQZ010001336.1:33631958-33648840 GCA_903798205.1 Danio tinwini
AAACAAACAAACAAACAAACAAACAAACAAACAAACAAACAAACAAACAAACAAACAAACAAATAAATAAATAAATAAATAAATAAATAAATAAAAAAAAATCTCTCTCAGAGTTGTAAGATATAAAGTTACAATAAAGTTCCTGGTCCACACATTTGTGAGAAATCAAGTCAGAATTCTGAGGGAAAAAAACCCATTTTAAAAATCTAAAACTATTGTAAACTCAGAATTGTTAGAAATAAACTCAGAATTCTGGTGTCCCTCATAAATTTACGGTTGCAAGAAATAAACTACGAGCAATTAAGTCAGAAAACTGGGTTCCTGTTATTAAAAAGTTAGCACAAATGTCACGTCAAGAAATAAACTCAGAATTGTGAGATGTAAAGTTGGAATTGCAAAAAAAAAACATTAATTGTGACTCATTAAAAGTCAGAATTGTGGGATGTAAAATCATAAAAGCTGTTTTATTCCATCTCATCATTAACAGATGATATGTGCATACATAATTAGCCTGATTAAATATAAAATAATATTTTACAAATCATTTTTTTTTATTATGGAGTTATAAAAAAGATTTCCAAAATCCCCTTTGCAAAAACATTTGACTCTAAAAAAGAATTTTGAACCCAACTTCATTTCAATTTTTTTTGCTAAAAATGTAATTTTTTCCACTTTGTTTTACCCATTCGTCTGCAAAATCTTGCCGTAAAGCCAGACTGAATTCAATGCAATTAGCATGATAATAATTCCACCAAGTGCTGCACACATATAGCTCTCCTTCACAATACTAGCTGTACGACTTTTTTTTTCTTTACTGCTGTTTTTCTTTTCTCCAGCTTCCTGAACCTGTAAGTGAACTGTCTTGTTTTTCTTCTGTTCAGCAGTGGATTTATGCCCTCCTGAATTTTCATCATCATTCTTGTCAGTCAGAGCTGTACCAAAAAGCCATCGCCGACTACACTATCTGGACAAACTGTCAGACCCATCCACAAAAACATGCTCCTCGGTCTGACTCATGTCAAGAAAGTAATCTGCTTCAAGGAGATGCACTTCATGTTTGCTGTAATGGCAGATTCTTGTTGTAATGAGCACAGGCCCTTCATCTGAACATATTTGATAGTATTATTTATAGAAAAAGAAATGTTTTTTTTTCCTGCAGTAGAGAGTCTGTCAAAATCTGTCAAAATCTGTACACATTGATTGAACTTTGTTTCTCCAAAGCACTAATTTAATTTCTTATTTGCTTGGTCATTTAATACCCATAATTCTGGTAAAGACATTAATGGCTAGTTGATCATTTGGAAAAGTGGCAGAAGGTAGATTTTTCCAATGAATATCTGTTGAACTGCATCCCAATCATCACAAATACTGCAGAAGACCTATTGGAACCCGCATGGACACAAGATTCTCACAGAAATCAGTCTAGTTTGGTGAAAGAAAAATCATGGTTTGAGGTTACATTCAGTGTGGGGGTGCATGAGAGATCTGCAGAGTGGATGGCAACATCAACAGCCTGAGATATCAAGACATTTGTGCTGCCCATTACATTACAAACCACAAGAGAGGGCAAATTCTTCAGCAGGATAGCGCTCCTCATGCTTCAGCGTCACATCAAAGTTCCTGAAAGCAAAGAAGGTCAATGTACTCTGGGATTGGCCAGCCCAGTCACCAGACATGAACATTATTGAGCATGTCTGGGGTAAGATGGAGGAACCATTGAAGATGAATTCAAAGAATCTTGATGAACTGGGAGTCCTGTAAGAACTCTTTCTTTTCCAGATGACTTTATTAAGAAGTTATTTGAGTCATTGCAGAGGTGTATGGATGCAGTCCTCCAAGCTCACAAGAGTCATACACAATATTAATTATTTTTCCACTGCACCATGACTTTATATTCTGTACTGTACATTATTTATGTTAAGTGACAAGACTTTTGTCTAAGCAAAAGCAGACCTTACTGTCCTAATTAAATATTTAAAAATCGAGACATTATACAATATTATTTTGGTAAAATAAACATAATCTAGAGTCCTTTGCCTTTCATATAAGCCACTTCTGATACCAAACGATCAACTAAAAGTCAAGTTATTATTTGTTGTCCCTAAAACTTGGATAGGCTACAAGACTTTTGTCAGGTGGTGTACATGGTCTCTTTAGGGTCTATATTATGTAATTCTTCAATATGGGGAAAACAGCAACTGTGGTTTCAAATGGAGGTAAAAAAAATGGTAATTGGTAATGTTCATTTGTGTAATATGGAAAGTAATGTGTACAAAGTCAAATGCGTTCTGGTATCAAAGCTTTACTTCACTTTTACTGGCATATATGTGTATATATATTTCAGAAATACAAGGCTAAACATCTGAACATGTATGTTACTGTAATATTTGTAACTTCCACTTCTGTAGACATAAGTGAATGGAATCTCAACATCTTGTGATTACTGCTAAATCATTTGTGTTTAATAAAAAATAAAATCCCATGTCCAAGCTTAGTATTTGTTCAGACCCTCATGTGTTTGTTCAAGTCCTTATGCTGGTCACATGTCTGTTACTGCTGATGTAGACTGACAATCAAGTCATCATCAAGTGCTATAATTACGTGCATACGTGCTTGACAAGCCAAACAGTCATCTGCAATCCAGCTATAATGTAGCCTTTAAAGAATCTTCTGACTGATGGTGACAGATTGTTTATGCTAAGATGATATTAAAGTGAATTGCTTCAAGACTTTTCAAACTAATATAAAAACAGTGTACTGTATGTAGGCCTAATTGTGATGTAATAACATTATCTCAAGCAATATGTAGCAACAGCTGGTCTATGGCTGTGCCTCTACAAAAGTTATAGGGCGACAGCTTCATAGTTCATTTAGTCATTAATATAATGGCATTTTAGACTACTCAAGTCACTCAAAAGATAATTTAATGTGGAAATTTCAACATTTCAGTTTTCAAAATGATGGTGAGAATGTTGAAGCTTTATGGTCACCCCTACTGGTTACAAAATAAGAATAAAGGTGGGGTTTTTTTTACATTTCAATTATGCAATACATTTTAAAATGAGAAATTGATATGTCAAATAATCTGTATTTACAACTATGCAAAATCAACTATAGATATGTTTAACAGCAATTTATACAACAAAATATCTACCAGTAGGTCTATAGACGTATATTAATCACAATTACACTGAATATATATTTTAATTCATTAAATGTTCACTTTAGCCTATGTACAAATTAAATTTACAGCTTGTAGAACCCGCATTAAATCCTAAAACTGCTTGCCATGCATCGGCTGACCATCTCTTGGAGCTGATACTTTCCTGGATAGTTTATAGTAAAATTAACATTCAAAGTAATAAGCACAGTGGCTAATTCGTACAAATTCGTACGAGTTCAGTCGTACGAAAATATATGATTTTAAAAAGGAGGCGTGGCACCTAACCCCACCCCTAACCCCAACCGTCATTGGGTGATGAGCAAATCGTACCTATTTGTACGAATTAGATTGTACGAATTCATACGAATTAGCCACTTAATCAAAAAGTTACGAATTGCCATGAGATTGCGTTGAAATTTTCATAAAATCAGGGTGCTGCACATAAGTGGAGCATGTATAAGGCTGGGGAAGGCTTAGCCTGCCCCTTGTCAGAGACCACGGCGATAGCAGTAAAGAAAAAAATATTTATTATATTCGGTATATTCTCACTCAAACCATACCTGCTGATAATTTTAGCTGCTGATAGAGAGTAAAGCTGTTCATAATTGCTGGTCCAGGATCAGTATTTTCCAGAGGTATATAAAATGATGACGAGCATAGCTGTCTCTAGATCGGCAGCACAGCTGTTGAAAAAAGATTTGCATGGATTGCGCATGCGCATGTCATGCAGATGAAATTTATAGTTTTTTCAATAAGCATTCAATAATAAATAAATGTGGTGTAATAAATAAATTTACATTTCACAAGTGTGGCTCACATAAAATAATAATAAAAAAATATTTAAAAAGTATTTTGTGACACCCACATCCGGCATTGACTAACATCGCGGGTCTATGTTTTGAATGCAAAAAGCTACATCTACATGCTAATTTTGAGCTGGCAGCCAATTAAAATTTTTGACATGGATACTTAAAAAAAAAAAAGAAAAATTCAAACAGCAAAGATCTTAACTCCAGTACAAGTGTGAATCCAAAAACATCAGAAAAGAACTTAGAGGAGAGCTCTTCATCAGAAACTGCAGCCGCTAGGTCTGGCAGCGATAGGCCTTATGAACGGGAAGATCGGTTGGAGTGCTTTACAAGTAAAACACCACCACCTGGAGATTTGGGCACTAAGGACTCTTGACCATCAAAACCTTACTTACAGGAATATTCAAAAACACTGTTTGGTAAGCAGACGCTTGTTTTCGTCGGATTACTACAGGCATATGCATTCATTGAATACAGCAAAGAGGCGGATGCGATATTCTGATTCCCTTGTAGATTGTTTCAGTGTAGTTCTAGTGGTGCATACAGAGATCCTGCTTTTATTGTAAATGGAGTATGTGACTGGAAGAATATTTTAGCAAAGCTACAAAAACACACAAACGGAGCACCACATCGTCAATGTACAGAGCAGTGGCACTGCTTTGAGCAAACCAAAGCTACTGGTTCAGTTGCTGCACAGTTGAGTGAATCTCACAGGTCTATGGTCCAGGGGAATAGAGAATATGCATCATCTATTGTTGACATATTGCTTTATTTAGGAAAAAAGAACTGGCACTGAGAGGGCACGACGAGAGAGACACTTCTGCAAATCGTGGAAACTTTTTGGAACTGTGCGACTGGTTTGCCGGGCATGACAAGGCTTTCTGTACTCGAATAAATGCCCCATTCAATCTAACGAGCCGTAACACACAAAATGAATTTTTAGAAATAGCTGCTTGTTTAGTTAGTGTGTGTCCAGGAGTTCATTGTGTGTGTGCGGCGCGAGCACTCGGAGGAGATGTGTGTGTGTCTTGTGGTCCTTTACTGACTTGATGGGTGAAGAAAATAGTGTCAAACAGCAGTGTGTGTGTTTGTGTGTATAGCTTATCCTGTTGCAAAATGCAGCTAAAAGTCCTACACAATGATAATAGTTTGATTACCGTGTTTACATGTCTGTACTGCACTTCAATAATACGAGTGAAATAGGAATACACGTCCAACTCGATTTGTGTTTACGACGATTATGGCTTTAAGCATATCTAAAGTGCTATTCTATCGCATGGTATGAGCCGTGGTTAATGTGTGTGGCTGTTGTAGCAGCCTCTGCTTTTAGACGCGGCATCCCTTGTACTCCGAGCAGTTACGTAACACTTACCTGCCCAAGCAAACGAGTGACGCGCAACTCCGAGGCCAGCCTGCATTGCCAGGTGTGTGCAAAGCACTTGATGTGCGGTTCAAATCCAATCCGATGTCCAATATTCAGTGCTAAATTCACCCTCACGCTCCAACATAACATCACAAGACAACTTTTCACCTTGTGAGAAATCTCGTCGCGATTTAGTCTCGCGAGATCTTGTAGCCCGAGAACTTGTCACACGCTTACAATTTACCCATCGTTGTGCAAAGTTATGACGGAGCGGCTGTCATGTCTGGTCACGTGAACAGAGTTCAGCAGAAACTGCGTCAGAACCATCCATCTGAGGTTTATATACACTGTATCAATACAAGATAATAAGAAACAGATAAAAACAGATAAAATATGTTAAAACAGGTTGTAAAAGAATAGAAAAGAAGAGAAAAACATAGTAGTGCGATCTGTCGGACATAGCACAGTGCTCATTTAGTAAAGGCACATCTAAACAGATGTGTTTTCAGTCTGGATTTGAATGTGCCTGATGTTGGAGCACATCTGATCATTTCTGGAAGCTGATTCCAGCAGCGAGGGGCATAGTAGCTGAAAGCCGATTCACCCTGCTTTGAATGAACTCTTGGAATTTCTAGTTTATATGATCCTAGAGATCTGAGTGATCTGTTAGGTTTGTATATAGTGAGCATATCTGTAATGTATTGAGGTCCTAGGCCATTTAGTGATTTATAGACAAGTAGTAAGACTTTAAAATCTATTTTGAATGTAACTGGGATCCAGTGTAAAGACCTGAGGACAGGTGTGATGTGCTCTTGATTTCCTGGTTCTGGTCAGAATCCTGGCCGCAGCGTTCTGGATGAGCTGCAACTGTCTGACTGTTTTTTTGGGAAGGCCCGTGAAGAGGCCGTTACAGTAATCCACCCTGCTGCTGATAAAAGCATGAACAAGTTTCTCTAAGTCTTTACTGGAAACAAAGCATCTGATTCTTGCAATGTTTTTGAGATGATAGTATGCTGATTTACTAACTGCTTTGACAAGACTATTGAAACTCAGATCTGGCTCTAGAGTCACGCCAAGATTCTTGACCTTATTTGTTGTTGTTTGACCTTTAGAGCCAAGGTACGCATTCACCTTGAGAACCTCATCTCTGATCCCAAACACAATGACTTCAGTTTTCTCTTTGTTTAACTGAAGAAAGTTTTGGCACATCCAACTGTTCACTTCATCAATGCATTGGCAGAGGGTGTCAACCGGGCTGTAGTTATTAGGCAGTAAGGCTAAGTAGATTTGAGTGTCATCAGCATAGCTGTGGTAGGAAATTTGGTTCTTTCTCATTATTTAGCTCAGAGGGAGCATATAAAGGTTGAACAGGAGAGGTGCCAGAATTGAGCCTTGTGGGACTCCACATGTCATAGGTGTCCACCTCGACCTATGGTCACCTATACTGACATAGTAACCCCCTTCCTTCAAGATAAGATCTGAACCATTTGAGGACTGTCCCAGACAGCCCAACCCAATTTTCCAACCTATCCAAAAGTATGCTGTGATCGACAGTGTCAAATGCCGCACTGAGATCCAGCAATACCAGCACTGTTGCCTGAATCTGTATTTAGGCAGATATCATTGATTATCTTTATAAGAGCGCTCTCTGTACTGTGATGTGCTCTGAAACCAGATTGAAATTTGTCTAAACACTCCTTGGAGTTTAAGAATGATTTTTCCAATGAAAGGGAGATTTTCTGCACTGTCTTTTCATCATTTGAACTGATGTTGATTTTCTCCAAGGCCTGTTTTTATCCCCGTTTTCTTCCTGACTTTAACAGGAGCAATGTCATCCATGACATTCTTAACTTTAGAGTTAAACAAATCAAGGAGAGAATCAACAGAGTCTGCAGATATGCTTGGTGCTAACTAGTGTTCTCATTTATGCATCTTTTTCTGACAAAGACAGATCTGTCTTCAATGGCTGGAGTGATCAATATATAAAAAAAAAAAATACAGAAATGATCAGATAGTGCAACATCCTTAACAGCAGTCGATGAAATGTGTAGACCCTTAGTTATAAGTAGATCAAGAGTGTGTCCACGATTGTGTGTGGGTCCTTGAACATGCTGAGTCAGATCAAAAGTGTTAAAAACAGTCATGAGTTCTTTTACAGCATTGATTTCTGGATTATCAATGTGAATATTAAAATCCCCAGCAATAGGAAAATATACAAACTCAGAGGTTACTATCGATAACAGTTCTGTAAAATCATCAATAAAAGTTGGAGAATATTTTGGAGGTCTGTAGATAATGATCAGTAAAATGCGTGGAGCACCCTTTAGTGCTATACTAAGATATTCAAAGGACAAATAGTCACCAAATGACACTTGTTTACACTCATAGAAATCTTTAAACAGGGCAGCGATGCCTCCACCTCTCCTATTAGCTCTGCAAATACTCAAATAATCTTTTTAAAAAAGTTTAAAGGAGCTGTTTCATTCAGAACTGCTGCGCTACAACTGTCATCTAGCCAAGTTTCATTTAGAAGCATAAAAGCAAGGCAATTTTTGCTGATAAAATCATTGACTAAAAGTGACTTATTGTTAAGTGATCGGATGTTTAAAAGTGCTAACTTAACAGTTTTAGCTGTTTTCCCTACAGTAGTCTCAGATTTACATTTAATAGACACCAGATTTGAATGGTTTGCTATACGGCCTGAAGAAGTCTTCGGTTTTCTGTCACATAATACAACACATATCTGCGAAGAGAAAGCTACAGGCACACTGGGTTCCTGCTTGTTCTGTAAACATTTGATAAAAACACTTATCTGAGCAGGCCCCTGACACACATCATTCTGAGCTGTTGTGTTCATCAGCTGAAGATAGGGCGTTGTTTGAGCCCTGGCGATGCGGTAAAGGTCAGAGGGCTCTTCCAGGTGGGCTCCGAGGCGGTTGTGGAGCAGTCCACTTTTTTTTTTTTTGATAACTGGGGGCTTGCAGCAATGGAGTGTGAGAGTTTAGTTCCAGCAAACACCAGTTCCTCCATCTTTTTTGAAAAATTCAAGAGAGGCGAGCAAGGTGACAGTGAGAATGTGTCTGGTGACAGAGGCAGTGGGTTTGGAGTTTCTGGCAGTTGAGATATGTTGACCTGGCTGTTTTCCTGGAGATCATCCATGAGTGCTAAGAATTTGTGCAGTTGCTGTTGTGTTGGTGCGTCACAGTCTCTTTGTGTTAAACTCTGTGTGCAGGGCTCACACACCAGTTTGTCCGTTATCAGTGGTTGCTGTGTCTGCGTGGTGTTATCGCTGTCCTTGTGGGATGCGTTAGCCACAAGTCCACTCAGGAAAGTCCTGTGGTCATCCGGACATTTGCTAGGTGTGTGTGTGCCATTTGGGTTGAGTTCAGTGGCACACACAACCGATGGATGATGGAGGGAGAAATAGATGTTGTCCTTCAGCACTTTTGCACCAAGTTTGTTTAGATGAAGGCCGTCTGATGTAAACAGTTGTCTTTGGTTCCAGAAGAGATTGAAGTTGTCAATAAAATTCAGTCCTTTCCTGTTACATGCTTTCTGCAGCCATACACTTAGGCCAAGAAGCCGTGAAAACATATTTGTTCCTCTTGCAGGGAGTGGTCCACTGATGAATGGCTGAATTTTCAATCTTTCAACTGTTTCCAAGAGCTCACAGAAATCTTTCTTGAGCAGTTCTGACTGTTCCTTCCGAATATCATTTTTCCCCACATGGATGATAATCCGTTTTGCATTCTCATGTTTCCTTAATATGTTCTCAAGTTCATTGTTTGAACTTGAACAAGAACCATGTTTTTAGCATGATCCATGTTGCGCTACATAAGAAGGACACAAAGTTATCTTAGGCTACAAGTGTCATGGAATCTACAATAAAAGGTCTTTAGAGTATGAGGACCACTGGTAAATGGGAAGAATTATGGATTGAAGTTGAAGCATTCTGTAATTCTCTTGACATTACACTTTGTAGAGATGATGACGATCACACACACAAGGGAGCGGTGAAAATAATCGCTACATTAGATTCCTGTGTTGTCACAAGTTCCCTTGGACAAAGAGAATATCAAACAGTAAGCACACAAAGCACACAGGAGAAATGGACCCAAAAGTTGTATTTTCTTATTTTGGATACTCTTGGTTGAGTGTCAGTCCCGGTTTTCCACCCACTACCTTCTATATCAACCAGAAACTGGCCTGTACTGAGATGAATTTAGTGAAACCACACTCATCTCCCGAGTTTGTGAAGGAGGCACTCCTGACTGGATTTTATCCAAACTTTGAAAAACTTTTCAAATTGGCACTGACTTTACTGGTGGGGAACTGGATGGGGTCAACTATGGGCCAGGAAAGACTGCTGCATATCGAAATTGACATAACCACAGGACTAAATAATGAAGACATCATCAACGCGTATGTTGCCAGGTTTAAAAGGAGGATTTTGCTGCATTAGGTAAGGCAATGGCTATTATTTATATTGGCTGAAGGTGGCAGCTGACATGCAGCGAGGGGCTTGCATCTTTAATTAAACCAAGACAGTTTACAATCATTTGAAAAGTTAGGAATGATTAAAAAAATCCATATGAAACAGTCCCTTAAAAGTGATGTTGTGTCTTTAGTTTTGCGCTCAGGCATGCTTTGTGATCACACTACAAGTGTACTGTGCCTGAGCGCAACCGGACCGTGCTGCAGATCACCTCTTTCAACTGAGCCAGCTGCCCAACCAATCTGAGCCTGGGCGTGATACGGAGCACTCACACTTGTCAAACGAACTGGGAAATGAGGGTGAAATGTACTGTGATGGTTGTGGATCTTTCTGTTTTTCTTGCATGTGTGTGTGTGAGTGTGTGTGTATGTGTGTGTGGGAAGTGGGTGTGTTTTGTTTGGGTTCTTCACAGCGTGGTGTGTGTGTGTGTGTGTGTGTGTGTGTGTATGTGTGTTTACATTCATCAGCTGGGTGGTCACGTCTTTTGTTACTACTCTCAACACACAGGTGTTTGTTATCAGTCACAGCTGTTGCGTGTTCCGTGCACTAAATATGTTTAGTGTTTTGTAGATATCGTTATCAGTCCGTTGTTTTGTTCACTCTGTGTCTGCTCTCTGTTAGACGCTCTCGCTCGTTTTGGTGGAGGCTCTCCTACATAGCCTGTTTCATTTGGATCTTATGCACGTCTCCATTTCATTGATGTTGTTACTACTGCCTGCTCTGAAGACAACATTATCTGTGAGAGACTTCACCCCTAATCCGCTTCTCTAATGAACTTTACCGTGAGTAAACTTGACGATTTCCTCGAGAGCTTCTCCATAGCACTACCTTCCCCTTCCCTCAATATCTGGTAAGATATCCATAAGAGACTGCTATACGACGTTGGTTCACGGATGAACCTTTACCGCTGTTTGGCATGTCGTATTCTGGTATGAGCATCCTTGCCCCACTCTATATCTGGTGAGATCAATACCAGTTGTGACTCTTTAAATAAATCATCTTGTTTTCACTTGCATTTGGGTCTCCTGTGTATATTAATGTGACATGCACCTGGGCACGGTTCGGATAGCCTAGTGTGAGTACACCATAAAAAGAGCTGCTTTAGGACTACAGCATATGTGCAGATGCTTTGGCTACAACATGAGACACTTGACAGACCTTTGCTGGAATTTGGCAACTTTAACTTAAATCTTTGCTCCATCATGAAGGGAACTTTCATGGTGCACATGAACTTGACGGGCATGGACTTAAGTGACCAGGTTGCTCTTTGTTTAGATTTTTAACTGGAGCTGCAAAACTGTGTCAGGATTCAGCAGCAGGATGAACCTTCAAATCAAAACTAGAGGATGCAGGACCAAGGTGTCTTGTTGAGTAAACTCTGAGGTACCAGTAACTCTGACCTCAGGATGTTTGGAAGTGGCAGACACAGGAATCTTTAGGTCAGTATTTACTATGATTTCTCTAGCAGCCCTGACAGAATCTTTGGAACCTGGTTGCCTGTAGCATGAATCTTTGCAACCTTCAGGAGATTTGCAAAATGGTCATCCGGTGACTTTCAAGTCTTAGGCCTCTGGAGGTTAAGGAACAGTAGTAACAGGAATCTTTAGTTCAATTCAATTCAAGTCAATTAATCTTTATTTGTATAACACTTTTACAATGTGGATTGTGTCAAAGCAGCTTCACATAGAAGATTATAGTGAATTCAAAAAGTGTCAGTCCAATTTTCAGAGATTCAGAGCTGCAGTCTAGGCGCCGAAAGCTGGAGAGCTCTGGACGTCAGCGAAGACCAGGCTCTCTATGGAGGTCACAGGAATCAGTTGCATGCTCTCCACTCCTCCATGACCACCACAGCTGCTACTCAGGAAATGGCCTGGTCCAGGATTGTGGAACCTTGCAATCATCTTTTCACAGGTCTTGGATTGCATCAGTGGCACTGCATAATCTCTGGGGGTTTTGGGATGAGTATGCCCAGGTGGCAATAGGGAATAAAGAGAATAATTAGTGTAGCTGCTGTTTATAGTGTATGTAAACGAAATGCGTGGAGCACATTCATGCATCATACCACTATGTGATGCATTGAGTGTATGCTTTACTAAAAAGATAGGTCTTTAATCTAGTTTTGAACTGTGAGAGTGTGTCTGAGCCTCTGACATTATCAAGAAGGCTATTCCAGAGTTTAGGAGCAATGAATGAAAACGCTCAACCTCCTTTACTCGACTTTGCTGTTCTAGGTACTACCAGAAGTCATGAGTTTTGAGATCTTAAAGAGCGCGCTGGATTGTAGTGAGACAGGAGGTTGGTTTTATAAACAGGAGCTAGATTATTCAAAGCTTTATAAGTAAGAAGCAATATTTTTCATTCAGTACGAAACTTAACAGGCAGTCAGTGTAAGGAGGATAAAATTGGGGTGATATGATCAAATTTTATAGACCTGGTAAGAACTCTGGCAGCTGCATTTTGTACTAGCTGAAGTTTGTTAACAGAGGATGCTGGGCAACCAGCGAACAGAGCATAACAGTAATCCAGCCTAGAAGTCATAAAAGCATGAACTAGCTTTTCTGCATCTGAGATGGATAGCATAATTCGTAACTTAGCAATATTTCTCCAATAAAAGAAAGCACTTTTTGTGACATGGTATATAGGATTTTCAAAAGTTAAATTGCTGTCTAATATAACACCCAGAACTTTCATAGTAACAAAACCTTCACTGAAATTGCTGGAGAGGGCGATCTCTGGACCGAAGGCAGCTGACCAAGATAATGGCCATGAACAAATCCTCTGATGTATTAGTGAGAAGGGCATTTAGCAACTCAGCACTGGTGGCAGGGACCTCTGGCATGACAGTAAGTCGTGCTTGTGTTGCGGGCATGACAGGGAACAAACTATTTCCAAAAGTCATCCCCAGGCGGCAGTTCTGCAAGACACCAAAACAACACCGGACACAACCAAGGCTTGCCAGCCCCACAAGACTTTAAGGCTGGAGGGAGAGTTGTGCTAACCCAGTGGTCCCCAACCACAGGGCTACGGAACAGTACCGGTCCGTAAATCAATTGGTACCTGGCTGCACAAAAAAAATCATTTATTATTTCCGTTTAATTTATTATCTAAGTCTGAATGAACTTTTATTTTAAATCAATCACTTGAGCACCAAAATTTAACCCAGAAGCAGCAAAATGGTTAAGAAGCAGACGTCTTTGGAAAGTTTCTTTGCGAAGGGGAAAGTACCCAGTGAAGGACCCATGAACTGCCAAGAAATGGATCCACAACCCATTTGTCATCAAATCATGTGAAGCCACCATGTCTGTGCAAGATCAACTGCTGGAGATCGCAAATGACAGTGGCCTTAGAGGCCTTTCACATATTGCATCTTTTCTGCATGCAAGTTCGTGATTTCCAATAGAGGCGCATGGCTTGCATGCATATTTGGAGCGTCATGCTTGCATATTCCAGGTGCACCTACAATAGTTTAAACCATCTCAGCTTTTCAGGATGCCACGAGCAGATCTACATACATGTATCTGTCACGTGTATCTACATACACACAGGGCGATCCGCGTGATACAAAGGGCTTCTCCATGACTACAAGATGAACTGAAACACATTTAAAAATTGTTCAGATAATTAAAGCAACAAACAGCTAAAAAAGGTGGAAAAACAAGAAAATGTCAATACATCTTCATAATTATTTTAACTAATCTTAGATGTGGTACCTTGATAGAGCAGCTCATCCAAAGGTAGCCTCTGCTCAGGGTTGCTCTTTAGGCAAGCTTGAATAAAACAGCAGCATTCTGTGCAGAAAGATGTCTGATTATGATTTCGCACTTGCTCTCTGAGCTGTAATTTCTATAAGATTTATATGCTATTCATTAATCTGCCGTTTTCTGCGTGATTTTTTTAAAACTCAAATTACTATATTTTTAATTTCCTTATTTTATTATATTTTAAATTTATAAAAATATATCAGTTCATTGTATTACCATGTGCTGCAGCATTCATTAACAAAGTGTTGTAAATAATATAATACACTTTACTAAAGTACGGTTCAAAAGCACTATTTTTAGTAATTTCTATAAATTACTATGGGTTTTTTTAATCATTTTGGTACAAAGGAGAAAAAACTCATTCAGAGATAATGGTGTAAAAAATGTGAATAATCTATAAAATTGATTGAAATTATTGAAATATATATTAATATTGAAATTAAATACTTTGGATATTTTATTTACATTAGACAGAAGAGGAAAAAACTGTACAAATATACACACACACACACACACACACACACACACACACACACACACACACATGTATATATTCTGGTAAATATACATTATTGTTTGGCTAAAATTGAGTTAGCATTTTAGCTGTTGAACCTCAGGCCATCTGTTATTCAGCATTAGCAAGCTTTGTTTTGCAGATTACTGACACGTAGTCTGAAATAATGGACTCATAATGTGTAATGAATTGAATTACTGCTCTGCATTATTTAACACTTATTATCTCTATTTGTAGAAAGAATCCACACAAAGGCGACAATTTAGCAACAACTAAAAATGATGATCACATAAACAAACCAAATCAGCCAAACCTACAATATACTGATGCTTATCAATAATATTCAGTTTAGCACTTTCATTATTAGTAAATAAACACCTTACACCTTTCAATTCATTATTAATATGGTTATTTATTTACCAAATAAAACCATTTAAAAACTGTTCACTACATATATTAAATTTAAAGAGAGAATTGTTTACTTTGTACCAAAAAAGATTAATTTAATTAATGACATTCAAGACATTTTCAAACTGCACAATTGATTTAACAATGGAAATAATGAGTTAGATTTTTTTTTTAGCATTATGCTAATTATGTTCGTCAAGCAAATCAATTGTTTTATGTTTAATCAACGCAAATTTGTAAAATAAACGATTAAGTTAACCTGATTGATTTGTGTTGGGACAACATGTGTGGAACCCAGCATTTTTGCAGTGTAGCTATGTGTGTTCATGTTAAAAATGATTAAAAAACCTTTTCTTTTTAGAAAAACTAATCTCGTTTGTCATTTCATTTGATGATTTGGATCACATGATTCATATGTTGTGCTTCCAAACTTCTGTTAATGGTGCATATTGCGTATTGATGGTCCCTGATTTTCACTGTGCATTTTGGGACTATTGAAGGCATGAACATTTTAGTGCACTGGAAGAATTTTGTGATTGGGACAGTACTTAAAATGGCTGGTGACCAGAGGGGTGTTTTCAAAAACCATCGTTAGCCAACTAAGGTTGCAATTCTGTCGTTACAAACATAGTTCTTTCAGTTATTTTTTCTAAATCCAACCTCTAGAGCTGTAGTTAGAAGCAATGTTCCTGGTTGTGTTCTATTCCCAGTTATCCCCCCTAAGCCCTATTCATTTAGAACGTTCCAACACTTAAACTCTGAATGATAAAAAAAAAACCAAAAATAACATTTAACGCCATCTCTCTTGCATGTAATTTTTAAACTGTAAAAAAAGTCCCACCAGCTACATGCTAATTGTGTTAGCATAATGCTAGTTACCTGCAATTAATGTCCTGGTGGCTTTTTGGCAAGCACCACTCACATTTTCTTTCAAAAATGTACATATCATTTATTATTATTATTATTATTATTATTATTATTATTATTATTATTATACTACAGAGTTGTTGAATAATTGATTCTGATTGGATGAGAAACTCTTATCAGGGACCTGCAAAGCTAACATATCATTACACTAAATGAGTTCACAGATACAACTGTAAAAAAAATTAACAAAACTTGTGAGGACAAAATAATAATAATTCCAACATAGAATCATTCTGAAAACGTAGCCTTATATATATATTTCTAAAGATCACGAATTATGTAGCCAGAAGTACGTATGGCTGCATTTTATCTTTCATCAAACGAACGCTACTGGGGAATTACCTGCTGACCACTTACCTCCATATGGACGGTTTTTCTGCGGTTTTCAGTTTGTCCAGTGGCTCGCCATGTACGTCATGGGACTTGAGATGCAGAGAGGAGTTGACCACGACGAAAGGGGTTGAGTCTGACAAAGAACGGTTCCAGAAAGCAGGTAAGACAAAAAACTAAAGCCAAAAAATTAAATAATCAAGCATATAACAGTGTGAAATTGTGGTAAAATTTAAAAATGTGGTAAAAATCAGGTGAGGGCTTTTTTTTTTGCATTGCTTTTTGGGTGGGCAGGTCAATTGGTGCTTTTGAAAACACTATTGGTTAGGTTGGGTTTAGGAAAGGAGGAGGGTGGGTCAGTCGATCGGTCAGTCAGTCAGTCGACAGCAGACTCTGGTGGATTTACGCAGGAACAGCAGGTCGCGCCTCGCAAGAGAAATTGTATACCTGAAAAAGCTAACACAGAGGCCTCTAGTGGATTTGCGAAAAACAAAAACGGCAAAAAACGTTGCTTCTAGGACGTATTTGGCGCTCTCCAGTAATGTATATAGCGGTATGTTTTCAAGCAAGCCTGCGTTCAATAATTCATTCATCCTGGGGTTGACATAGCGGAATGAACTACCAACTTATCCAGCATATGTTTTACGCAGCAGACTGTAAGCACCTGGAGGAAACCCACACGAACATGGGGAGAACATGCAAACTCCACACAGAAATGCCAACTGACCCAGCCGAGGATCGAACCATCGACCTTCTTGCAATGAGGAGATCATGCTATCCACTGCGCCACTGTGACGCCTATAATTCATTCATGCTTTACTTAATTAAATCTTCATAAAGAAATATGATGACAAGACTACTAGCAATAAATTATTTATTATTGACAACAATAATTATAATTGTTTACATTTTAACATTATATAAAATGTCAGAAATATCAATACTGTAAACTAATTTATAATAATGAAATTTGAATATTGGACTAGACCATTGGCATCTCTCTCAAAAAAAAGAGCTTCAACAATTTTCCTGTTTAAAGCTTGACTATTCTGTGCTTACTTACATGTACTAACACCAACATAAAATGAAGTTGCACATTGATATATATATAT
>CAIGQZ010001336.1:33649240-33664048 GCA_903798205.1 Danio tinwini
TCTGCGGTAATGTATATATATATATATATATATATATATATTTTCTATAAATATCTATAGCGTTATGTTTAAATATGTATAATAACTATAGAGTTATTTCTTGTTTACTCATTTTGTTTTGACTGAAAACCATAAGGATACTACTCTTTTTACTGTGCTTCTCCTTAACTCATAACACATTTATAAACCATACTTATTACAAACATTTTCAAATGCACATTAGAAGTGTTTAAAATTGAAAGCACTTGCAGAGATAAATGATTTACAGTTTGCTGCACATTTCATAAGTATTTAATTAAAACATTTTGTGTCATCTTTGTGATTTGATAATGACATTAAACCAGGCAATGTTAGAATTAGTAAACTAGAATTAACAACTAGTCAGTAACATGTTTCATGTGCTATTTAGTGCTTTTAGAAGACTTAATAATTCTTTATTGTCAATTTTAGATGATGTTACTGTGTAATGTATTTTTCCCTTATTTTTCAGCAGACATATTTGTCTGATATGTTGAATTGTTGTGTATCTGTGAGAAGCAAGTTTTGTCTATAGCTTTGACTTAATATTTGCTCTTGTTGTTGAAAGAGAATTGGCTTATTGTGTTTGCACCTTCTCTAACGCTTCTTAAGATGTGTATGTCTCTGCAATGAATTACCGGCTGCTGAATTCACAAAAATATATGAGCTCTACTGATGTCATTCATTTCAGTTACCTAACTTGATTGAATTTTCTCTTACATAAGTTCCCCTGTGTTATTTTTCTCCAGGAAACATACATTTTTAAATTGAATTGTATCCTCAAGACCAGATACTGCAAGCAAAAACAATGTTTTATCATTCATTTTAGGACTTTATATTGTCTAATGTACAGAACATATCCCAAAAGTCTTTTCACTTATTTCTTTTGTTGCACAAATCTGACCATTTATTTCAATAATATGTATTTTTAAAGACAGTTATCTCATAATGAGTCTTTTCTCTTGTATATATCTACACTATGGGTTTTTGAAAATGATCTTCCATGCAGTGTGTAACACAGCTCTAAGTGAAGTGAAATATCCAGCTAAAACCTTAAAACTGAAAGTGTGTTGATTCATCTATAAAAGAGTCGACTCATAGTGGTTCAAATTAATCGTCACAGTAATGAATCTTTAGCCATGTCGGTATGGCTTCGAAACAGAACTCAAGCCCCGCCAGGTACCTGCAGAGGTAGGGGCTTTGGATGCTTGAGCCCCAGCCCTTTTTTCTCCTGGAGAGAAAGTGCCCTTTTTTTCTGGGAATAATAATTATTTTTTAAATACTAATAATAATATAATATAAGTCAATGCGCATTCTATTTAAGCACAGCTTTCCCTGTCAAACAATAAAAAAACCCCAAAGATTTTAAGTATGTATTGGTTTTAGTCAGGTGGCTCCAAGCGAGCCTCGAACCAGCGATTTGGAAAGAAAAAACACATGCGAGGTGAATGCTCTAACAAAGAATAAGTTAGCTAAGGTTTAGCCAGGGCAAAATCTTAGGAATACAGGCTAATGTAATGAAGAAACGACAGCTCGATAGAGAAAATATTGCCCTCACGTTTTTGCAGTCATTTATTCAGAATATATAATGTTAATTGAAGCTATAAAACATGTACATATAGGCTAGCTAAGGAAGTCAGTGACTATCAGTGTGTCCTATATTCTTCAAAATATTTTATTATTTTGTTCAACAGAAAAAAAACCTCAAACAAAACTAATAGATTGAAAAGGGATAGTTCACCCAAAAAATTAAATCTACTCATCCTCAAGTGGTTCCAAATCTTTGTTTCTTTATTTTGTTGAACGCTAACAAATAAAAGATTAAAAAGGATATTTTAAAGAAAGCTATAAACTTGAAATCCTTGACTTCCAGAGTAGGAAAAACAAATACCATGAAAGACAATGGTTACAGGTTTCCTGCTTTTTTAAAAATTATTATTATTAAAGTAATTATGAGTAAATGGTAACAGAATTATTAGTTTTCAATAAACTATATGGTGAAATAAGGGTGAAATCACCTTTAGTATTTTTTATTTATTAAAGTACAATTGGTGACGCAGTGGCGCAGTAGGTAGTGCTGTAGCCTCACAGCAAGAAGGTCGCTGGTTTGAGCCTCAGCTGGGTCAGTTGGCGTTTCTGTGTGGAGTTTGCATGTTCTTCCTGCGTCCACGTGGGTTTTCTCTGGGTGCTCTAGTTTCCCCCACAGTCCAAAGACATGCAGTACAGGTGAATTGGGTAGGCTAAATTGTCCGTAGTGAATGAGTGTGTATGGATGTTTCCCAGAGATGGGCTGCAGCTGGAAGGGCATCCGCTGCGTAAAACATGTGCTGGATAAGTTGGCGGTTTATTCCACTGTGGCGATCCCGGATTAATAAAGGGACTAAGCCGAAAATAAAATAAATGAATGAATAAAGTACAATTATTGATATTATTTAATAAAAAGTGCCCTTTTTTCCACTTGAGCCCCTGCCCCTTAAAAGGTCTCTGCACATCCCTGGTTAAGAATAGAGCAGTATGCTGGTGTTAAACTGCATAACTTTAATGCACCTCTGTATTGGGCTCACACATACACTCTGCACTCTTACTACTTTAAAATTGTTGATAAGCCGTGGTGGGCATTTCTCTCTGTCTCACGCTGAATGCAGTTGACCAATCGCAATAAAAAAAATCAGTGCAGATTAGGATTGCGTTAAAGAGGGATTTGGGAACAAATAAATTGCTGAACGCGTCATATAGGAGTCGTTGGGATAATCAGGTAAAAAATAAATGCACATTATAAGACAATGAGTGTTTTTTGACATTGCATGCATATCAGACTGTTGTTGGAGACACCCAAAAGCAAAATATTATCTTTTTAATGCATAATAGGGGCTCTTTAACATCACTTATATACAATTAATCATTTTATTTGTATAGATTTTATCATGATTTTTACAGACATGTTCAAACATAATATGTTAGATATGTTCAAACATAAATAGTGAAAAAATATTCATAAAATCCCCTTTGTAAAAAGCTGACTAATTCAGACTTCTTTTTCACCTATAAATATAGGCAAATGAATGCATATTTAAAGAAACAATGCCTCATTTGCACGTTCAAGCAGAGATCCTGCAATACACAAACATGTTTGAATGATTAATGTAATCAATCATCTCATGAATGTATGTTGATAACAATTGGTTATACTTTATTCACCTGCAGTGTCTTGTAAGGGATCGAAGGGCCCGGCGCACAAACAGGAAATGTGTCACTTCTTCACCCGTTAACGTCATTTGTTACCCAACTCTCTGGTGTTAATCCCGCTCACCCCCGGCTCCTTCTGTTGCCATGGATATGCCATCCCTATGGCAACTCGGGGCCTTTGTGGATGGTCTTGGGTCCTGACGGCGGAGACTCATTACACATTCCCTTCTAGCTCAAGTCAAATCAGTCAAAACGGGCGACTACAGCAACCTCTGCATGACTACATAAACACATTAGAGGGTCTGATCATTCGTCTTCAGCGCTTCCACATTAAAGAGACCAAATGAAGACGATGACCTTTCCTTTTCTAATATGGAGGAGATTAAAAACAGCATACCAGAGTGAACTCCTCTAATGTCCCTGCTGAATTTGAATTAGCTGAGTGACACAGTTGTTTACAAGACAGCAATGGCATCATTACATTTTAATGTATGCTGAAAGAATTGGTGTGGAAACTATTTTTAATTTTAAAGTCAGCTTGAAGCAGAAGTTGCACTTTTATTTCAGTATGTTGATGTACAGGGGTTGGACAATGAAACTGAAATGGCTGGTTTTAGACCACAAAAATGTATTAGTATGGTGTAGGGCCTCCTTTTTTTGTGGCCAATACAGGATCAATTCATCTTGGGAATGACAGATACAAATCCTGCACAGTGGCCAGAGAGATATGGAGCCATTCTTCTTGCAGAATAGTGACCAGGTCTCTACATGATGCTGGTGGAGGTAAACATTTCCTGACTCGTTTCTCCAAAACATCCCAAAGCAGCTCAATAATATTTAGATCTGGTGACTGTGTAGGTCATGGGAGTTTTTAAACTTCACTTTCATGTTTATCAAACCACACTGTCTCCAGTCTTGCTGTGTGTATTCGTGCATTATCATTCTGATACATGGCACCACCTTTTGCATGCAATGTTTGAACCACTGAGTGCACATGGTCCTCCAGAATGGTTCGGTAATATTCGGCAGTGACGTGTCAATCTAGCACAAGTATTGGGCCTAGGGAATCATTCCCCTTATACTTCCCTCAGGAAAATCTGTGTGGTACACTTTTTTGGGGCTTCTCCCCACCGTAACTCTCCCTGGTGTGGGAAAACAGTGAAGGTGGTCTTATCAGAGAACAACACATATTTCAATACTTGTTGATTACAACCCAAGATTTTCACTGCTGGCGCCATTAAAACCGACATTTGGCATTGGCACGAGTAACCGAAGGTTTAGCTACACTGTAAAAAAAAAACTAATTTTACAAAAAATATCTAATTTTTTTACAGTAATTTTTTTGTCATTTCAAATTATATTAAAACTTAGTAAAATGACAAACAATCTCTTTTAATTAACAGTTTGACTTTCATTTTAGGTACTCTATCATTAAAGACAAATTACTGCCATTTTTGTTTTTATAACGGGAAATTACACTACTATTTATACAGTATTTTTTCTGTTATTTTAAATTATATTCAAAAGTCCTTAAAAATTACAAACAATATCTGTAAATAAACAGCTTGACTGTTATTTTATGAACTATACAATTAATGGCAAATTACAGCAATTTGTCTGTTTTATACAATAAAATTTCCGTATTTACACACAGTTTTTTCCTGTTTTTTTTATTACATTTAAAATTACGTAAAATTAAAGTAATAAATTGTAATTGTAAAAAAAAAAAAAAAATTGTAAAAAAAAGGTCAAATGACTGGCAGCTACGGTTGCCAAACAAAAACCATAAAATTACTATAAAATTTATTTTGTTGAAATAAAGTGCAAAAATAATAAATTTACAGACATTTTCATTAAAATGTTTACAGAAAAACACTGTTATTTTACAGACTTCTAGATTATTATGATCAAATCCGTTTAATAAAGTTACACAATAAGAGTTTTACAGAGAAATTTTCCCTAAATCATTACGATTAAACACCTTTAATAAAATGCCAAGACATGCTCAAACTCGTAATTTAACGGTTTTATTTTGGATCAAAAAGTCTGGAAAAAAACAACATACAAGATAAACTGATTAAAATTCTCACAACTTTAAAATTACAGTGGTTACATTTTATTGAATAGTAGGCCTATTTATGTAAAACATGTAGAGGTTTAAGTTATATGGAATGACTCTGTTCCAAATCTTAAATGAAACTGTAATGTGAAGGGGACACTGACAAAGGAGTGCAGATCCAAATGCAAGTTTATTACACAGAGATGGTCAGGCCAGCAACAGTCAACACAGGGGCAAACAGGTGTATGCAGGGAATCCAGAGTCATGGTCAAATAACAAGCAAATGGTCAGTCCCAGCAACAAACAACATAAACAACTAACAAACAAAGCAAGAGAAACACATCATAATGTTCACAGTAACAGTATAACAACACTTAGCAATTGGTGCGTGCGTCTGTGCTGCTTTTAAAGTCCATGTAATCAGTTCATAACGATCCTCCGACTGTGTGTGTGTGCGCGTGTGTGTGCGCGCAATCAGTGGAACCTGGAACAGGTGCATGTGAGCGCTGCATGACTGGATCTGTAGTCCATATAATGCCAGATTTGTAGTTCTATGGCGATCTGCGTGTTTACCAATGATCTACATAGATTAGATTGCTGGTGATTGTGACAGAAAAATTTTAACATAAAAAAATCAACTGAGCTAAATGCATTTCGCATTGTCGCGGATGAAAGTGAGGACCGTGAGGGTGTCGTGGATGAAAATGAGGACCGGGGGTTTGCTTACTATTCTGCTGCCTAGGTCACGTCTATGGACGCGCTGGCCCTGCTCAGGACACTTAATCATATTTCTGCCGCGCCACAAAGGGTTATCTGAATAGTTTCATTTAAAATAACATGTGCGCGTCTGGTGTGCCGTGTCATGGCTCTGAGCGGCGCATTCGGTGTATGACGCCCTTTAGTTATAGCCTCAAACAGGTCGTACACCAGAAGCGACGCTCAGCGACACGCAGCGTCGCAACACGCAGTGGCATGCATTTCTAAATTCTAAACATAAGTTTCTATCAGGTGACACACACCGGCGCCGCAAGTGTGATACTTTCAACTGTCATGTGCGCGCCGTGTTGCGGTGCATCCGGTGTGTGATGCCCTTCATTAAAAAGTTTATTCAGTGTGCTTGGTTGTTAGTCTCGATGTAGGCAACAAAGTCTGAGCTTTAAACTAGCACACAGTTGGCTGTAAAACTATACAAAGACACAAATGATTTTGTAGTCTCTGCTTGGTCTGTGTCCGAGTTGTACATGTACAGCTGAATGCTGGTCCTCTCACTCATGTTGCTTCTCTCTGTTGCCCTATCTGTTGCCAAACACAGCGGGGGAGCTCTTGGCTCCGCCCGCTTGTTAAGTTGGGCGGGAAGTCTAAACAAATTTTCATGTGAAGCAACACGCCCCTAAAATGACACTTTTTAACACATCATAATAAAAAAAATCTGAATTGTGTTTTGAACTGAACCTAAACTGACACACTCAGAAGAACCATAATATTATTATGAAATCTTAAAAAAGGGGTAAAATAGGTGCCCTTTAACATGTCTCCGTAGTAATGTGTATAATCATATCCACAAGACAGGATGTGCGCAAAGCAACTATTAAAAGATCCCAACTCTCTGTGATCATCTGCACCTCAAGAAGGACTTTTAAAAGTTTAAAATCTTTTTTAAAACATTGCATGTTTGTAATAAATAAAGTAAAATTGCTACGTAATTCATCACCACAGCCGCATGTCAGTACAACTATGAAAGAAGATGCTTCAGTTCTGTTTTGTGGAACATGAACTGAAATCAGGTTAATTTTGCACATTAACATAACAGATATCCATACAGCAGAGCTAAACTTTATAACGACATTGCATCTTTTGCAGGAAGACTTGAATTATCTCCACAACAAATACATCAAACAGTTGGGAAAGTTCTTACCATAGTAAGGGAGATCTATCTCAGTCTTGTCTGTCACTGTGCTGTTTATCTATGTGAAAGTTACACACATCAGAGAAATACAGACAGTGCTCTGTGGCTCTGACTCGCACTTGGGAATGGCGGGTGGGAAAAACCAGCTCATTTGCATTAAAGGCACAGACAACAAAAACAGCTACAATGTCCTAATTTTCCAGATTTAAAAATGTATAATAAATAATCTGATGGGTGTTTTGAGCTGAAACCTTACAGACACATTCTGGAGATACAAAAGACTTATATTAAATCTTGAAAAAGGGGTAAAATAGGTGCCCTTTAAATTATTGTTCAGTCATGGACAATAAACAGGTCAGTCTACATTGTACACTTCCCAATCAGTCAATGCTTGCCATTTGTAATGGAATACATGATGTGATCGAGAAGGTGGATCTGGCAAATGGAGAAATAATCAATGGCTACCAAAATGAAATTAAAAACACAAATGTGGTGTAGAGAATTGAATAAAGAAAATAAAAAAGAAACATGCTCGGATTTTTCAGATGAAGTGCTGCTGCAATTGTCATCCTCTATCAATCCCCACAATACCTTATGTCAAACAGACCCGGCAAAAAAAACCTGTCTGATAATGTGTAGTCTTAAACTAGCTTTATTTTCCTGTTTATTTATGTGAAGTTGTTATGTAGCAATACGTTTCTGGAAATTAATGTACCCTACTTATTCTTCATAGTTCATGTAAGCTAAAGGAAAAACCTTGCAGGAGCTTCATTCATAAAACATACGTTTGCCCAGAGTCTGTCAGTGACCTCAACCCATGTTACGCAATGTGTTTTTATTTTTATTATATCCTTTGTCCCCAGTGGTAACACTCTGACTCTTGCGTAGGCAGCACTTGAAAACATCCTCTGCTGGAGATCGGGAACATCAGGTAATTTGGTCCTTTATGTAGATGAATATTTTTTAAAAAGGCGCACAGCATTTGACACATTGGATTAGTTAAAAGTAAGGAAAAAACATGTGTTTCGGATGAACTGAATGGATGAATAAAAAGTATTTGCCCACAATTTGCTTTGTGCATGCTTATTACCTTAAAATGAGTAGCGGAGATGAGATGTTCTGGGTCGTGTTATTGCTAATACGCCACACTCTCAATTGTGCACGGATGCAACAATGGATTTTTAAGGATTAAGCAAACTACATTGTTCAGTTGACTATATGTGTTTATTTGCTTACAAATGCACGACCCTGTTAGCCATTCAGCGTAAACACTCAAGTATCATGAGTCTTTTAGGCCTGGCCTTCTTACTCCAATGATTCGTAGCCTTCAATCAGACCCAAATTAGTTTGAAGGGAACAAGCATGAATCCGGCAATGTAACCAGAGCCCAGTGTTTAAAGATGTATGAAAAGCCTTGAGGAGAAATAGAGTCTCTGTTAACCCATCTCAGTAACAGTGAAACTCTCATACAGTGATCTGCCTTCGTGAGCGTTTGTTGTGTATGCAGGTTTTAAAAGAGTGTCTGTGGGATAGACAGGCAGGCTAGGTGGGGGGGCTCCACCTGCTGAATGAACGCGGTCAGTATTGGGGAGTATCATGGGCTACGGGTGGGCTCAGCCCTGCTCAGTATAGTAGCAGGTTGCATCATCATTGGAGTGTCAAAGGACTGTGATGCTGATGCTGTGGGGGGCATCTTCCTTGGGGCCGGTGGGCTCGGTAAGTAGCAATCTTCCCAATATTTAGATTTGTGTTCATCTAGCACTGGTTTTCCAGTGATTGATTTAATTTGTACAGCCTAAAACAATAGATTTAATTTGCCCCTAACCTGTATGACTTCTTTTGGAACACAAAAGGAGATTTTTGGCAGGAATTCCATGCTACACTTTTACTCACAAATAAACGGAATTATGACCTTTTTGTGGAGATTTGTAATAAATGGTTTATTTTTTTATGCTGCTATATGCTGTTGATATTAGAGTTAACCATCCAGTTTTACATGGCCCACTTTGAGCAGGGTTAAACTGGCATTTCTACTATGGGAGGCAGGTACACTAACATGGAAGACCACAGCCTCTATATTAGTGCCTAATGCACCTCTTTAGTCCAGTGGAGTGAAGTTTATCCACACTGGTTTTACTAGCTGCCCCCCTAACCCATTCCTATCCAGAACACATCACTAAAGCCCAATCCCATGTCTATCCTGCTGGTTTATGTAAAGGATAATAGGTGTCTTGATTCTTTATTGATTAGAGGTGTTGGGGTAGGTGCCAGTTCCAGATAACACTTCAAATTAAGATTCTTTGGGACCACATTACAAATGAAGGGGTATGAGAAATGTTCCTGAATACAGAAGCTACAATGAAAACAAGGCTGCCCAAGTGAGCAAGGAGACCCACAAATGTATAATATGTGTAATAATAAGATTTTTTATTACAAACAAGTATCTATTATTATTTAACTTTTTTTAAACACAGTTCATGTTTACGATGGCACAGTGGGTATCGCTGTCGTCTCACAGCAAGAAGGTCACTGGTTTAAGTGTTCTCCCTGTGTTTGCGTGGGTTGTCTCCGGGTGCTCCGGTTTTCCCCACAAGTCCAAAGACATGTGCTATAAGTGAATTGGGTAAGCTAAATTGGCCGTAGTGTATGTGTGTATGTCCTGGTCCTCCAGGTTGGGGGGTACAGCGTTGGGCTAACAACCCACCTCGTAAAAATTAGATGTTACAAAACACCAATGTGATGTGGCTAAATATCAACTTCAATATAAATGGCCATGGGAGTAAGTAAGTAAGTAACAGTCCCTTATAATAACCGTTGCACAAAATATTTTAAATTATGTTAATGTTACCTGATGACTTGACAGAGTAGGCCACCTTGACAGAAAAGTCTAGTGGCAGGGAATTAGCTTTTACAGCACATCTAGTATTCTGGTAATGTTGTTTTTTGGTGGTTACTTTAGATGAATATGATCAATGTATAAATACAGTACAGTTTCGTGCTTCTTGCAACCAGTCGTAACAGGGATGCCTGAGCCAACCGGTAGGCTCATTTCTTTTTGAACAATGTTACTGTACTTGTTTCTTAGGGGAATATTTTCATTCCTACCTTTTGACACTCTGGGTCAAAGGCAAAGGTAACGACATGGGAGTAGGGGTATAAAATATAATTAGGGCTAATTATAACCACTCCAGTTTTACAAGCCACAGCCATATCACCCAACAGCCCAAGACCGGTTACTCACTGAAGCTAAGCAGGGCTGAGCCTGAAAAAACAAAGTTGCTGTTGGAAGAGATGTTAAAGAGACCAGCAGGGGGCTCTCAAACTGCAGTCTGTGAGAGTCCTAATGCCTCAGTATAGGGAAGGGGACGTTATACTGCTCAGTGAGCGCTGTTTTTTGGATGAGAAGTTAAACCGAGGTCCTGACTCTCTGTGGTCATTAAAAATCCCATGGCATTTCTCGCAAAGAGTAGGGGTGTAGCCCCGGGGTTCTGGCCAAATCTTTCTTCATCAAGCCTTAACCATCATGGCCTCCCAATCATCCCCATCCACCTAATTGACTCTATGACTGTTTTTCCACTCCAACAATAGCTGGTGTGTGCTGAACACACTGGCCTCATTGTCTTGTGGATGCTGCACCCTAGTGGTGGTGTGAAGAGACCCCCACCCCCTCCTCCTCATGATTGTGAAGCACTTTGAGTGTTTGGCCATACACAATAATTCTACTAGTCTTTTCCAATGGAGGCAATAGATGTTAATATGGAGGGAAGTCTTGCTTTCTTATAGTTGGCATGATTGGATCTGGCATCACAAAGACCACATTTTAATGTATTTTTCACTTATGGGCCGTTTCCACTGAGTGGTACGGTACGGATCGGTTCGGTATGCTTTTATGGCCGTTTCCACTGTCAAAAGCGTACCGAACCGAACCGTACCGTACCACTTTTTCGGCACCCTTTCGAATGGGTACCAAAGACGAGAAAGGGTACCAAAAGGTGGAGCTACACGCGCAGCTGAACGCTGATTGGTTTACAGAAATACGTCACAATCTCGTGGAGCTAGCCAGAATCAAAACAATGGAGCCGCCATGTTTTTAAATACACAGCCGAGACAACTATATGCATATAATAACGATACATGGATGACCCGGGCTCAAAACAAACCTTGTCGTTGTCTTGATGAACAGCCACAAAGCCAAGAATCTGCTGTGTCCTGTTGTTGTTTTACGAGGCCATCTCTAAAAGTGCGAGCAGTTTTCGCTTTCTCCAGGGAGCCCGCGATCACATCTAGATTTGATATAACAAACTTCTTGAGCTGATGATAATAACGTGTGTGATTAATGAAGCGTCTTCGACATCTGATCCATTCAGAAAGAAAAGGACAAACGCGAGAGTGAAGCGCGGAAAAAAGGAGAAGCCCGACAGGATTACAAGGATTCCCGACAGGAGCAAATAATTTCAGCAACCTGAACAATCTGCCAAGAACAAATCATAAACAAACTGCCATGTTTATCATCACCTTTTGGACTATTATAAACTCGGAATGACGGAAATTCTCTCTAACAGAGGCTACATGTGCTGGTGAAGATTACAGATACAGTTGAGAGGTTAGCTCTGACTGTGGGCTACTGTATATGTTGCGTGTTGTTTTTGAACTCAAATAAGGACTTAATGTATGCTGTGTGTAGTTTATCTGTAAGTGGTAACATATCAGAGACTGTAAGGGTCTGTATATGCTCATATATGTTGCATTTATTTATTTATTTTATATAATTGCAGACGTTACAGTATGCTGTAACACTGTCATTGATCTGCAGTTATAATCAAATCATGTTCATAGAAATGTTAGTAATAAACATTTATAAACAAGTATTAATATGTTTAAAGCATCTGTTTTGTTAGAAGAGCTTCTCATATAATGTGAACGACCTGTACAGCTTTACTGTACACATTTATTCGAGCGAGAATGACGTCGACTGAAACTCTCTGTAGTACACCACGCCCACCAAAAGGGTACCCTTTGTAGTGGAAACGCAAGCTTGATAAAGGTGACCCGTACCGACCCGAACCGTACCGTACTGTACTACTCAGTGGAAAAGAGCCATTATATACCTTGTGAACATACAAGTATATAATCCGGGTGAGTGTTTAACTCTTACTTTTTGAGCTTTTTTACACTTCCCCCACCCCACCCCTCAAATCCCGTCTGTCCAGGTCACAGCACCAAATTTAACCTTTCTAGTTCTACATGGCCTACAATTTAAGAATCTAGTGTTTTATGGGAAGAGGGTGGCACGGTGGCTCAGTGGTTAGCACTGTCAGCCTCACAGCAAAAAGGTTGCTGGTTCGGGTCCTGGCTAGACCAGTTGGCATTTCTGTGTGGAGTTTGAATGTTCTCCCTGTGTTGGCGTAGGTTTCCTCCAGGTGCTCTGGCTTCCCCCACAAAGGGGGTCTCTGGTTTTCCGCGGTCCAAACACATGCGCTACTGGTGAATTGGGTAAGCTAAATTGTCCGTAGTGTATGAGTGTGTGTGTGTGTGAATGAGTGTGTATGTTTTCCAATACTGGGTTGCAGCTGGAAGGGCATCCTCTGCGTAAAAAAACATATGCTGGAATAGTTGCCGCTGTAATGACCTCAGAAATAGAGACTAAGCCTGAAGGAAAATGAATGACAAATTTTATGAGAAGCATGCTAACAATAACTTTAGCATGGAGAATGAGGTTGACCCAGATAACTTGTACTAGACGGTCTGTTAAATTATAAATTGTCGCATATATTTGGCCAAAAACACCATACAAATGTCAACACATCAGCCCTAACATTTAAATAAAGAGTAGTCAGACATTGACAAGTTTTAGGTTGGGAAGTACACTAGACTGTGTGGATTACATCAATTTTATTTTCAGGGGGATTATTATTTGAATTTGCTGCATGAATCTGCAGGGTTTGGTAGGTAGTGCTCTGCTGCTTCATTGACTATTCCCAAGTGCATGACTCTTTTGCATATCATGCATTTTTAACACTACATCTAATCTCTGCTCCATATCAGCACACTCCTATCTTCTATACCATCATCCTTTGCCTTACCACAACAACAGGAATTTTTTTTACCCATATTGACAAGAATATCGGTAATTGTTGTATTTTTCTATATGCTATAGAAGTTTGCTACCAAAGTATCACCTGGAGTTATTCACTGTTGAGGTTCGATAAAAAAAAGAAGCTCGTCCATCATTTGATCCAGCTCTGTAATCCAAGCCACCTGCTTACGATGGTGGGTATGTAATCTACACAAGACCCTGTCACAATAGAGCTGAGCAACAAGCCAGCTGCATTTCATATTGTGTACTGCAAGTAGTTAGAATTACCTCTATAGACCCTCTGAGATGGTACATTAAAGTTACTGTCATGTCAGGGGATAACTGACATGACAGTTATAATTGATAATAATTATCAATAAAATTTATTTAGGGTAGATGGCATGTTTATTAGGTGCAAAAAAAATCATTATTTCCTATTTGTTTATAATTAATTAGACAATCTTTTAATATTCATAATGTTTTGATGTTAGAATGTTTGATATTTTTTTGCTTTTAGTGTTTGTGTAATTTTTTTAGCATATTTCAGCATAACATCAGCATTTTTAAAAATCGAATATTTACATTTAATTTCAGTTTTAATAAATGAAAATTAATTGTTTCGTAAAGTTTAAACTAGTGTCCCACCAGTAACGATATACAGCAATATCACAATGCTACGAGTGTGATATGTTTATACAAGTTCGACGTCATAATCGTGTTTATAAAAAAGAAAATCAAACACTGAGAGTCTAAAAACCCTTTTGTATGAGGGACTACTTTCTTTCACCATTCATTCACATCTGCAGCTGAGGTCAGAACAGCTGTTGCGAGAAATGTCACTTTAGAGCTGGTATTTGAGTGATTCTCTAGCATAATGTCTAAAGTGATAACAAAACAGTTGATTTTGCTCACATTTTAAGATTATAAGGCTGAACGGCATGAAATGCCAACAGTCTACTACAGAGATATCCCAGTATGTCTCTGTTGCAATCAGGATATCACCATAGTTTACCCCGAAAAAGCCAAAGCAAAGCAAAACACTAGCCAAAAACACTACCAGACTATGGTTTAATACCAGAAACACTACCAGAGTATGGTTTAAATACAGCACTACAACGTACAAAAGAGAGAGGTCGACTTAGAAAGTCACTCACCTGTTTGTTTGATTGATGACTTGGTCAGCTGTAGTTGGAAATTACCCAAAGCTTTTCTCCTCTAAGGGCTTATTATGCAGTCTCTGTCGCATCTTGTGGCAGAATGTCAATTGTCTCTGCTCTGCTCAGTATAACAGGCTGATGGATGCCAAAGCCCGTATCTCCACAATTATAAATATTTAAAATAGGCACTATCCTTATAAATAAACTGCATAGTTGGAATCTAAACAAATACATTCTCTCATAAAAAGCTTCAATAGTAGATTATGTTGTCCAACAGCTGCAATATTTGTCGAACTGTAGTGAGTTTATTGATCTGCTGTGACTCTATGTGGGTATAGTAATACAGTAGAGTTGGGAGGCTGCACAAGTGCTGTTATTGTGAACTGAATAAACTATATATACTGAA
>CAIGQZ010001336.1:33669048-33690156 GCA_903798205.1 Danio tinwini
TGTGGCTGCAGTAGAGTCATTCAGGTTCCTGGGCACCACCATCTCTCAGGATCTGAAGTGGGACATTCACATTGACTCTATTGTAAAGAAAGCCCAGCAGAGACTGTAAAGAAAGCCCTGACAGGAGCTGCTCATACAGTTCTACTCAGCTGTCATCCAATCCATCCTCTGCACTTCAATCACCGTCTGGTTCAGCTCAGCTGCCAAAACCGACCTCCATAGACTACAGCGAATAGTCCGGACTGCTGAACGAATCACTGGCACTACCCTTCCTACACTTCAAGAACTGTACTCTTCCAGAGTAAGTAAAAGGGCTCGTAAAATCACTCTGGGCGCCTCGCACCCAGCACACTACCTGTTCGAACTGTTACAGTCTGGTCGGCGCTACAGAGCACCAAGCACAAAAACAGCCAGACACAGGAAAAGTTTCTTTCCTCAGGCTATCTACCTCATGAACAGTTAAATATTCCCCTACTGTGCAATAAACGTGCAATACTTTCTCATATGCACTTGTACACAGCACCTTATAACCTGTATATTTACAACATATCTGTACATACAACTCAACATCCAGATCTTTTTGACTGACTGCATCTCTGTTTAATGTTTGTTTATTGCCTTTTCTTTTCTTGTATTTAATTTTGTGTTGTCACTCGTCACTTTATGTACACTGGAAGCTTCTGTTGCCAAAACAAATTCCTTTTTATGTCTGAAGCACACTTGGCAATAAAACTGATTCTGCTTACAATGACAGCCTTAACTTTATTAATTAGTTTGTTCGTTCATTCATTCATGTATTCAAAATAATATAATAAAATTGCTCAAATCTTTTGTTGAAGCTATCTCATCGAGATATTGTAGGCATGGATTCACAAATAAGTTATTAGTGCGTGGACATCTCTACTGCCAAATGGAACAGATCAATTGCAGCAGCACACTCTAAAGCACCAAGCGCTCTGATGGATTAATAAGTCTGGGGTGAGTTAACAGAGAAAGACTGAAGAAGATTAGAAGACAGAATTCACAAAGAAAAGCCTGAAAGGGAAAACTGTACGAATGGAGCATACACAAGCAAAGCACGTGGCAAAGGAGCCCTCAGCATGCAGCAATCATGCCAGCCAGTGGCCTCTCGTGAAAGAAATTGGCCAAAACACAAAGCCAGCAGAGGTGCCTCATCCTTTTCAAACAGGAATTGATTCACAGCTTGAATAGTAGGTGCATAATCAAAATCCAGCACAGCGTCTGCAGTCTGTGACAGTCTCGCCGTCAGCCTTAGACCTCTGCAAACACAAGAGGACAGAGAGGAGAGAAAGAGCTCAAATGCACACCTTTATTTGCAACAGGAATGTACAAGACACTTTGGGAAAGCATGCGAGAATAGGTGACCTGAGTTTCAGTATAACCTTGCCATCTTTTAGACAAAGAAAATATATTTCTTTATGTATCAGACAGTGGTTCTCAAACTTTTGACCCTTAAGTTCTGTAATTATCAAAATCAAAGTTTGGCAACTCCAGTCCTGCAGGACCACTATCATATTCATCCCAAATCATAGAAACCTGAAATATATAATCCAGATATAAGATATATCTGATATTATATAAAATATAATTCAGTTTCATCCCTATCCAAGACAATATTCAAAGTAGGTTTCTGGTACTTCTGGCATAATGATGACAGATGCAAATACTAGAGGTCTTCACAAATCCACTTCTGGAGGTCTGATTTGAACAGGTTGTAGTCCAAATTAAGTGCTTCCAAACAATTATGATATATATATATATATATATATATACACATACATACACACAGTGCATGAAAATATTTACAGTGCTTCACTTTTTTCACATTTTTTATGTTACAGCCAATTGTTTTTGAAATTGTTGCAAATTTATTAAAAATAAAAAAAACGGAAAAATCACATGTACGTAAGTATTCACAGCCTTTGTCGTGAAGCTCTAAATTGAGCTCAAGTACATTCAGTTTTAACTGATCATTCTTGAGATGTTTCAGCAGCTTAATTGGAGTTCACCTGTTGTAAATTCAGTTGATCGCACATGATTTAAACAGGCATACACCCATCTGTATAAGGTCCCAGGGTTGACAGTGCATGTCAAAGCACAAACCAAGCATGAAGACAAAGGAATTGTCTGTAGACCTTCGAGACAGGATGGTATCGGGGGCACATGCTGGGGAAGGTTACAGAACAATTTCTGCCGCTCTGAAAGTTCCAATGAGCACAGTGGCCTCCATTATCCGTAAGTGAAAGATGTTTGGAACCACCAGGACTCTAGAGCTGGCCAGCCATCTAAGCTGAGTGATCAGGGGAGAAAGGCCTCAGTCAGGGAGGTGATCAATAACCCAATGGTCACTCTGTCTGAGCTCCAGCATTCTTCTGTGGAGAGAGGAGAACCTTACAGAAGGATAACCAACTGTGCAGCAATCCACCAATCAGGCCTGTATAGTAGAGTGGCCAGACGGCCTAAAGGCATATGAAGGACTCTCAGACCATAAGAAACAAAATTCTCTGGTCTGATGAGACTAAAATTGAACTCTTTGGAGTGAATGCTAGGCGTTACGTTTAGTGAAAACCAGGCACCGCTCATCACCAGGCTAATATCATCTCTACAGTCAAGCATGGTGGTGGCAGCATCATGCTGTGTGGATATTTTTCCACAGCAGGAACTGAAAGACTAGTCAGGATAGAGGGAAAGATGAATGCAGCAATGTACAGAGACGTCCTTAAAGAAAACCTTTTAGAATGCTCTTGACCTCAGACTGGGGTGACGGTTTATCTTACAGCAGGACCCAAAGCACACAGCCAAAATATCAATGGAACAACTCAATGAATGTCCTTAAGTGGCCCAGCCAGAGCTCAGACCTAAATCATATTGAACCTCTTGGGAGAGCTCTGAAAATGGCTGTACACCAACACTTTCCATCCAACCTGATAGAGCTTGAGAGGTACTGCAAAGAGGAATGAGCAAAAATTCCCAAAGACAGGTGTGCCAAGCTTGTGGCATCATATTCAAAGACTTGAGGCTGTAATTTCTCCCAAAGGTGCATCAACAAAGTATTGAGCAAAGGCTTTGAATACTTATGTACATGTGATTTTTCAGGTTTTTTATTCTTAAAAAAATTGCAACAATTAAAAAACAATTTTTTTTACATTGTCATTATGAATGATTGTGTCTACAATTTTGAGGAAATTAATGAATTTAATCCATTTTGGAATAAGGCTGTAACAAAAAAATGTGGAAAAAGTGAAGCGCTATGAATACTTTCCGGATGCATATATATGTGCTATGAATACTTTCCGGATGCAAGTCAATATATATTGAATATTGACTTGATTGAACCATTTTAAACAACCCAGGCTCATTATTGATACGTACTATCATATACATTTCTGGAGATCGTGAAATACGTCCCAGGACGAATGTTTTTTGCAGTTTTTCTTCGAATCCATCAGAGTCTGCTGTGTATGCATTTTCAGATCTTAAATTTTTTTCGCGAGTGCGCCTGCTGTTCTTGTGTAAATCCACCAGAGGCTACTGTAGAATCCACAGAAAAAAAAGAAAAGCCCCTGCGACCGCCAAATTTTTCTACCATGTTTTTAGATCATACCATGTTCTCACTTTGTGTTCTCACCGTATTTCATTCATTCATTTACTGTTCGGCTTAGTCCCTTTATTAATCCAGGGTTGCCACAGCGGAATGAACCGCCAACTTATCCAGCACATGTTTTACGCAGCAGATGCCCTTCCAGCCGCAACCCATCACTGAGAAACATTCACACACACACTCATTCAAAACCTATTTTTCTTTTTGACATATTTTACACATTCCAATTTGTTCCATCCCTATCTTATGTTTGCTTTGTGCCTTATTAAAAATTCCAAGGCATTCAATTTGTGTTTCCAAACACCTTCCTTTCATGTTTTGCCCATATTTCATTTGCTTTTACAGTTTTGTATTTTTTTTGCTCTGCTAACGTATATGGCGAGCTGCTGGGAAAACTGGTAATATTGGAACACAAGGTAATCGGTCAGCTGTTAGCGGGAAAAGAAACAGAGGCCGTTGGTGGCATTATACCACACCGTAGCATTCGCTTTAAGGACAAAATGCAGTCATATGTAGCTCTGGCTACATAATTTGCGCTCTCCAGAAATGTATACCGGGGTACGTTTTCACAATGAGCCTGGGTTAGAAATGTATACGGGATATATTTTCACAATGAGCCTGTGTTGGTTTTAAATCATCATACAATGTGAGCCATAACTATTAAGTCAGCCTGTATGTCCATGATATATTGCCTTGGCTAAATGTTAGCTAATTAGATGGCTGCTTGTGAGTCATAAAGCAAAACAATTTGACAATATATGCTTTGGGGCTTTTGCATAATTAGCTGTAAATCTGAGCCACAGGTGGCTTGCTGGGTTCACACCAAACAAAAAGCACATGTAAAATTCTATCGGATGGTTGGCTAGTTGCATCATAGATGCAATTAACAGTGCATTTCCATGCTCTCTGTTTGGTTAAACCTAGTGGGTAATATGCAGATTATATTAGTATACATGAAAGATGACGACAGCATCTGTTTTTCTCTGTTTGTGCACTGCAGGTCTCCTCATTTCAGTCTACCCGTTCATAAGAGCATGGTTCAACTTCCATCATATACTGCCCAATATAGGTGAGATTACACAATATTATATTTAGCATCTGTAACATTTTAAAGTGCTCTTCTTGGTTTTGCACAATGCAGAATTTAGAATGTTTTAAGACATCTTAAATTAAATTGTTTCAAATGTTTTTACTAAGATATACTGAGAACAAGTAATATAGAATAAAATAATTCATATTCAGAAATATTGTTACAATTTAATATAACAATTACATATTATATATGGTTTTATTGATTTATTTTGAGGATTCTGTCGATTTAAATTTCAGGAAGTAGAATATTTACATTTATTTATAATATAAATTACTTTTGATCAATTTATTGCTTCCTTGATTATTAAAAAACATTATTTGAAGCAATAACTTTGTATGACTGAGTGTATATACTGTAAGTTACAATTTTCTGTGGGAAAAGCCAATAGCACATTTTTAAACTTTCTTTTTCTCTTTATTACTATTTTTACTATTATACTATTGCATTTATATGAATATTGAATACATTTTTGCTTTCCATATTCGGTTACTTAAAAATATGAAATTGTAAAAAAATAACTCGATTCTGACTGGCACAAAATCTACAGTGCCTATCAATTACATTTAAATGCAGTATAACATTTAACTAGAGAGGTGATTATGATTATGTTGTGTAACATGAGATTTGTTTGCTTTTGTGATGATGAGAGACCATGTTGCACCACCCAGGCTAATATGACAACATCAAATTTTTGTCAGGCAACTTTAGAGTGCACCCGATGGCTACAAACTCAAATCCAGCCCCTGAACAGCCAGCGGCTATACTTACACGAGAAGGTAAGTGCCTGTTCCATATGGACACACACACACACACACACCCCAGTCTGACAATTGAAGGCTGATTTCCTATGACACCATTTTAAAGTGAATATATTTCTCAGGGTTAGTGTAGAGCTGTCCACGGCTTCTCATTTACACTCTCTGTGGCCTGCTGGATATAAGTCCCGAGTTGTGTTCCAAGCCAATATGAAACCTTTCTTTTAGGTTATTTCATGTGAAATGGCACTATGGATTTAATGGGTAATAAAGCTGCAGTTCGAATGAAGACATTCTAATTGTATTGTTTTATAATTGCTCCAACCCTTGTTGAACATAAAGTGCACCAATTATGCTTCTTAATTTTGTTTTCGGAGGTCTCTTAGGCCCAATTCCAATGCTACCCCTGAGCCCTGGCCTTTACCCCTACCCCTTGTTTTGCATGTTCATGAAAAGGGTTAGGGGTGTTCCAATTCTCTTTAGCATGAAGGCGTGGGACTAAGGGGAAGATCTAGGTAGCCCTTGAAACAAAGATTTTCCAGGATCACACTCGAAGTGAAGTTTATTTATAAACTAATTTTGAAAGGATCACGTGCATGATTGTCCATGGCTGGTCCTGCATTAGCCTATGATTGATTCACCAATCACATGTAAGGTTTTCGCTACATTCATTCTTCCATGGCGGGGCGCCACACCAAAATTCATCCCGCCAGGACTACATTACAGCTTCTCAATCAAAACATTCAGTCATTTTTTTAAAGAGCGGGTTATAATCGCACCAAAACATAAAAGGTAAGTGAATTATAACAGCACAAACTTTTCTGTAACCATAGTAGTGCTGTGCGTTATTTGTTAAACCCTTTAAGGTGACATGCTGACTGACTGATAGGTGTGTGATGTGTGAGGCCAGCAAACACGATGTACTGTATAGCTTTCAGTTAGGATGAACACAGTTTCCATAATTATACTTTATTTATAGTTAAAGGTCTGCATACAACAAACAAAGACTTTATCTTGCTGGAGTTTATAGCCATTTCACTTTACTTCAGGACGCATTAATGCCGCTCTGTACGTCTATTGGAGACATCCATAAATATTTCTAGCCAATCTAATAAATGTTGGAGACATACTCACTACATTAATGCGCTAATTTGCACTAAACAGCATTGATTTGAGAGCGCACAAGAAAACCTGAACTTGAGCAGCATATATTTTAGGGCATGCAAGAAGTTTTGTGCCCGAGCAGAGGAAATCGACGCGCAAGCAAAGAGATATGCATGCTCGTATTACAAAAATGCAATGTCGACTTGTAATACTGCGCTTACGACATTTGTCATTGAAATAACGTCATAGGTAGTTAGTAGATCTTTGTAAAAGGCCTGCTGGAAAAACATCCTAGAGGAAACACTGACATGATTCCTAACTCACTATAAATAACCAGAGTTTCTTATCTCTGTATCTTCATCTTGAAGAATCGCTATCTATAATTTATAATAACTCCTGAATAGTAGTCCCACAATATACTTTTACATCTGTCACTCGATGAGACTTGAATACCCTGTTAGAAATGTCTAGTGACTGGGAATGACCTTTCCACAGTGTCTGGTATAATGTTAATGTTGTGTTTGTGTGTTTACATAGATGAAGATGGCCACGATGTAAAAAAATGTATTGGGGCTGGGCCTTAAAATAGGTTTACATCTATGCAAGATCAAAAAACTCCTTGATTTTATTTTAAAATAAGCACTTTTCTTTCAGTGTCTGAAACTGTTAACTTAATCATCTATCTAAACACCTCCTTTCCAAAAGTCTACTCTGCTCTCATTGGTCAGATGGCACTGTCTATTGTGAATGGTCTACCACTTGCATAGAAACAAAGCTCATTATATCTGAATTTCAGCTTTGGAAACTGCCTTCGCACTTATATACAAAATACCACAAGCTGACATTACACATATTTGTTTTAATATGCATAAGTTTGTGGAGGAAGTAATGATACTGACGACTCATTTCAGGCAGTCTACAGTAGGTCTATAGAGAAATTACACATATCGGGTTGTGTTATATAAATATGCAATACTGACGTGGGCATGCATAGGTACAATGCTGTATTAGAGACCACTTAATTCAATACTTGTCTACCAGGTGACTGGAACTCACTTGGAGGCCTCCCTAAATTCTGGAATTTGAATGACTTAAAAAAGATTTATTTTTAGATTTTACCTAGAGCATTATAGCAGACTCTTTAACTTTTTCTGTCCTTGACGGAATAACCAATTGCTTAAAATGGATTGAGCAAAGGCTTTCCTCTAGAGGACCAACTACTCTCACTTTATTGGTGGGATGTCCTCTTGAGCATTTTGATGAAGATTGTTTAGACCTAAGTCATCAGGTGCCCTGGAATGAAGAGACACTTTTGGGAGGATGCTTGATGAGCACCTGCTTAAGGCTATGCCACTAGGGATCTCCAGCTGCTCACTTATGCACTACATAGAGTAAGGCCCCGGTATGTACTTCAAACAAAATCAAAGACTGAAATGGACGTAAGAATTGAAATAATGTAATCTTACAATAAACAAAATCTGTCTGAATCTATTTTTTTTGTTCTATATGGCAGTTCAAAACAGCTTACTAAATCAGACTTTTAAGGAAATGTTTCAGTTCTTCTTTAGTTGTTCTTAGTTCTCCCTTCATTCATTCATTTTCCTTCGGCTTAATCTCTTTATTTATCGGTGGTCGCGACATGAACCGCCAACTTATCCAGCATATGTTTACGTAGCAGATGCCCTTCCACCCGCAACCCAGCACTGGGAAACACCCATGACCTCTCGCGTTTATACTCATACACTACAGCCAATTTAGCTTACTCAATTCACCTGTACCGCATGTCTTTGGACTGTGGGGGAAACTGGAGCACCCAGAAGAAACCCACGCCAACACAGTGGGAACAAGCAAACTCCACACAGAAATGCCAACTGACTCAGCTGGGACTTGAACTAGCAACCTTCTTGCTGTGAGGTGACAGTGCTAACCACTGAGCCACCATGTCGCCCTAGTTTTTAAAATCCTTTTGAGATAACATTCATCTGAGGCGAGGCCTATGATGAACTATGCCTTTTTTGACGTTTGATTTCTCCCCCCTGTTAATTTCTTATACTACGAGGGTGAAACAGGAAAACAACATCCAAAACAACAACACTAGCCACATGAATACGCTGGAGAGTTGAGCAGAGTTGGTACAGATGTATCCGCACCTGTACAATTGCTTGCAGAGAGGTTTTAAAGACTCGGAAGGGTCAAACATCAAAAAAGAATCCCACCACATTGTTTTTTTATGAGTTTGCATACATCAGGTTCCACATGGCTTTCTGGCACTGCATCCTCTGCTGGTTCGGCCCAGCCCATAGATCCTGCTGGCTTGCTTCAATCCTCTGCTGCTGGGACAACAGTCTCCAGGTTACCCACAACTACTTATTAGAATAAGGGATTTCTTATACGCTTTTTCCACAAACCAGGGTTAGTGCTATTTTTGATTCAGAGTTTGTCTACCGAGTCTAAGAGCTGCTTTGCTTTCCCACTGTCACTTTTCCAACAACACAAACATGGAAGCATAAAAAAATAAAAAGAGAGCATTGCTTTTAATCTTTAAAAGTTTGAATAGTTTGTATAGACAAAGAATAGGAGCTGTAATAATGTGTTAAGGCAGCCTGATGTAATTTGTAGAGATGGAGAACACCAGAATGAGAGAATTACATGCTCACCTTAATTAAAATAGACAAAGATAAGAAGCGATAATGTGGTCAGCCTGTATGTTACACTGGTATATCAAATAAGGCACTCAAAACTGTATCTGCTCATCTCATCAAGCTGTTCTTACTTCTAGACGAGCAGTGTTTTGAACAACCACTTAAGAACAACTTTTCCTTGTTTAAAGCCGTTGCTTTATGTGTCAAAAGACAAAGTAATAATTTGGAACTGGCCTTTGGCTCCTTTTCCTTTTGGTGGAAGAGAGTACACCCTAGACTCCACTTTGGCCCTTTGATCAACTGGCTCCAATGTGTCTTCTTAAGTCCTGTTTACACTAATACATTTTAGTTTTAAAATTGCATTTTTGAATAGAAATGAGCCACGTCCACATTGACGTTTTACTTAGCATTTCTGAACAGCTCTCCCGTTTACAATACACCACTGAATACGCACATCATATGACCATACACACATCTGCGCACAACTGAGCCCCAGGCAGTCAGTGGGTGCTTTGAGCACACCTCCCCAGATGAGAGCAACGCATGTCGGACAGTTCATCAAGGATCTACCGCTGGATCCTCATCTCACTATAGTTGTTAAACGTGATATTTAATTAATCTTGCCTCTATATTGCCTTTATTTCCTATATTGTATAAACTTATTGTATTATTGATTGATATTATCGAATATTAAAACTGATATTCAGCAAAAGTGACAGGGTATGTTTAATATTTTCCAATAAAAATGAAAGGAGGCAGTTATGTTATAGGCTCCCTTTTGTTATAAAAATGCATACAGTGAAGATGACAGTCATATACATATATATTTTTGGCGTCTGTTAAGTTGTTAATATCAAAATGAAAATAGGCAGTTCCTTATATCATGCTTTCATTATATTGTTAAGATGAAACAACATAGCCAGGGTGATGTGAATGACGTTATACAGTACACTGATCTCTTTGAAGATTTACCCGATGTGTCCACAAAAGTTTGTATTCCATATCAAACTTACGAAGTCTGAAATTACTAGGAAAGGATGCAAGAAAGAACTTTGTGTATTAAATATTGAGGGAAAAGCCCCAATCAAATCAGCCACGCCTCCATTTTCAGATGTCTCAGTTTTCCCCCATCCACAATGACATGGAGCAGGAGCATTTTAAAACTAAAATGGCCTCTTCAGTGTTTTGAAAATGCTCCGTTTCGCGACTCGAAAACTCCAGGGTAGTGTGGACGGAAGGCATAACAGTATCAAAACTTATGCGTTTTAAAACTAAAACGTATTAGTGTAAACAGGGCCTTAGTCACTCTGACACTGCTCCCACCCACCCCCAGCTGCCATTTATTGCACGGATCCACCAACTCTACTTTAGAACTAGGAGTGCCCATAAAAATAAAAAAGATTGAAAATATAACTAGACATAGTGGACCTTTTAAATGCTTTTGTAGACAATGGATTTGCCTTTCAATGTTTACTGAACAACAACATTTCTATTAGTTATGGGACCTCACCAGTAATCAGCAGGCAGTGCCAATGATCTCTAGGTAGTACAAATTGGCAAATGAGCACCATGGCTTTGGTCTGAACCATGACATGGTTTTTTTTTTTTGTTATGAAATGACTGCAGTCATGAGATGGGCTGCCAGGTAACCATGTTCATTAACTCAAAAAGCTTACTCAGTGCCCTGCTGTGGAAATTACATTAGCACGTGTCGATCCCAGCCGGCATTGTCACTCATGCACTCTATCCTTGCTGCCTTCTCTATGGCCATTTCTTGCTTCAGTCCACACATCTGTTCCTGCCACATACATAATGCACAGTCGTTATAAGACGAGTAGATCGATAATTTTGAAAAAATGAAACTAATTTGATATGATGCCCTATTTCCTGCAGCGAAGATACATTCATGTTCTCAGGCTTTATATGAATCCAAGTGTTCTTTGAAATTGTGTGCATGTGGCTTGGCAGCTAAAGGCTATAAAAAGTATGATTATGCACTAAATTCTCACAGCCGTTATTATGCCCCAGAGCATGCAGCAGTCATGCGCTGAATCATGTCAACAGGGACGAATGAACAGCAGTCTCATATGTTTGTTTCTGTCTGTGTGTATGGCCCTTTTTCAGGACTTTGATCAGGACAACAAAACAACAACAAGGGCCCCATTTATAAAACATTATACAATCTTAAAATGAGTACTGTGTATTGACCTTCAATGCGATTTCAATGCAATACAATTCTTCAATGCAGTAGTGTGCTCGTTTTTGCGATTGTTTTAGAACTTCCGATTCAGTTGCCTATGGGAGAAATGACTAGTAATATTACGGCAGAAAACGGTCAAACTACTTGCTCTACAAACAAGTGTTGACTATACAGACCAAGTAGAATAAAATAATAAAATATCAGTTTGCAACATCACGCAGCATAAGGAGCTGTTTTAATGTCTAAAAATGAATGGAAGCAAATGAGACCGGAAGCCTCGAGCCAAAAAGATTCAAATGGCTGCTCCCGCTCCTACATAAAGAATAAGGTGAATACAAACCGTTCATTATATTCAAATAAAAACAAAAAATGTTATAATGATATAATAATAATTTATTGTCGTAATAATAAATGATTGTATTTATAATTATTGATTTACACTCATCGGCTTTATTAGGTACTTTATGGCTAGTACTGGGTTGGACCCTCTTTTGCCTTCAGAACTGCCCTAATCCTTCGTGGCATAGATTCAACTGAGATCTGGTGACTGTGACAGCCATTTGAGTACAGTGAACTCAATGTCATGTTCAAGAAGCCAGTCTAAGATGATTTGGGATTTATGACATGGCACAGTATCCTGCTGAAAATAGCTATCAGAAGATGGGTACACTGTGGTCATAAAGGGATGGACATGGTCAGCAACAATACTCAGGTAGGCTGTAGCGTTGACACAAAGCTCAATTGGTACTAATGGGCACAAAGTGTGCCAAGAAAATTACACCATTACACCACCACCACCAGCTTGAACCGCCTGTGAGAATTATAGCCTCAGTTTCCTGTTCTTAGCTTTCAAGAGTGGCACCCGGTGTGGTTTTCTGCTGCTGTAGCCCATCCGCCTCAAGATTTGACGTGTTGTCCGTTCAGAGATGCTCTTCTGCATACCTCGGTTGTGACAAGTCTGGCCATTCTCCTCTGATATCAACAAGACATTTGTGCCCACAGAACTGCTGCTCACTGGATATTTTTGGACTATTATCTGTAAACCCTTAGAATGGTTGTGCGTGAAAATCCCACTAGATCAGCAGTTTCTAAAATACTCAGACCAGCCCGTCTGGTACCAACAGCCATGTCACCTTCAAAGTCACTTAAATCACCTTTCTTCCCTATTCTGATGCTCGGTTTGAACTGCAACAGACATGTTTTGACCATGTCTACATGCCTAAATGGATTGAGTTGCTGCCATGTGATTGGCTGATTAGAAATTAGCGTGAACAAGCAGTTGAACAGGTGTATCCAATAAAGTGTCCGGTGAATAAAACAAACCTATTAATATTGCATTAATAACTGTATTATAATAAAATAATCATTATAATATGCTTATTTAACGCGACCGCCATTTTAAAACATGAAAGCGAGGCTACAAACCTCCAGCTGTTGCTGTGACGTCAAAATGCAGAAATGGTGTAAACGTCACTTTAATATCATTTAGTTAAGTTTAATTTAAACAATTAAAAGCATATTAGGCATCAAACAACGGCACAGTCTCTTTAAGAGTAATAAGCTTAAGTGTCCATAGAGGTAGTTGGTTTTATATCGCACATTCGGACTTTCCCCTTAATAATATCATTTTATAAAAGTATTATTTGCAAACTCTAAACAGTGAAATCATATGCAGCTAATGACTATCAAAGTACAACATTGTTCACAGTCAAATAAACAGTGTTAATAATGTTTTGAAGTCATACTTGCATGCTAATTCCGATCGAATATTCAAAGTAACATGGTAAACAATATAGAGACTTCTAAATGAACGAATGTGCGAATATAAAACCAACTTTACCTCTATAAGTGTCCTCCTAGACTTCAGTTCATGGCAGCAGGTAAACACTGTGGGCACGCTTCCCTGCTTCAGCCTATGTAACCCGGTGAGTGATAAAACAATGCAGTCCTCTGTAGCACTCTTTGTGTCTCAATCTTTGTGTTGTCTGTACTGTCCCTGTACTGAAGTTTTAAAAATGTCCATTTCCCGCTAACATTAGTATTCACCAGTGCTCAACAGAAATGACGGTTAAGGTTATCAGTTCACCGCTCTTCATAGATTGAAAACACACATAGAAGGACATTGGATCGTTTTAAAGCAGATTAGTTGATTCATCAGCGGATCACTCGTCTGTGTTTGCACTCAGTAAACAGCGGTGAGTTTGGTAAATCTGATTTTTTTTGGTAATCTGATTGGCTAAAGCTTCCGTCAGCACTTGAAAAGTTGAGAAAGTCACAACTTCTACAGCGAGCACAGATCCACAATGCAGTGCGTTGAAGCTGACGCGCACCACTAGATCGCCGACAGACCTGGCACCCCTCCAGGTTGCTCTGCTCACCTGCCGATCGCCAACATCACATCGCCTAACCCACACCCCCCCCCCCCACCCCCCGTCTCCCGTGACACCTCCGGCCAAACACAGTCATTTCTGTTGAGCCCGTGAACACAATGGCAAATCACCGGTGTTTAAGAACGCCATCAACAGTGCAATGTTAATGGGAAATGGGCTTTTTTTTCATTACCAAAAATTTGTATCGTGGCAAGTCTAATATAGTGAAAGAATCAGTTCATTAACTTGAGTTTGATGAATGGCATCTAAAAAGTGTGTCTGGGAAAAAAAACGTTAGCTAAGTAATGCCATTTCCCTTAAAAAATTAGGTCAAATATTCCTTTTGTTTTCACTATTGATTCAGAACGGACCTTTGGGTCACTCGGAAGGCGGTGAAATGATAAACTTGTGTCAGTTTCTTTTTGCTGATAAGATATACAGCCAGGTACACAATATTCCTGTGTGACTCAGGCGATACTTCCAGGTTTCTTCTTACCGCAGCCTCGATTTCGCTGTTAATAATGGCGGCCGCGTGAAATCAGTCTATTAAAAATAATAATTTTATTATTCAATCATATTTTCACATTCGTTTCTTTATTGGGGTTGCCGCAGCTGAATCCTGCCAAAAAAAAAATCACATTGTTGCTTCTTTTGTCTCCTTCTTAGGGACTCAAAGTCAACTTAATGTAGAGCGCTCGAAAAGTCGTATGGGGACATTCGTGGAGACAGCAGCTTCAACAGCCGCCGAGGGCTCGCAGGATGACGGGTGAGACATGCACTCACAGTCTAAATATATTACAAAACAACACTCAATATTACCAGCAGCGCAAGAGCTTGAAAAGACTAAATGCTAAGGACTTAATACATCCACACAGCTTCTATCCTCTGTAAATCATTTTGTCATTCACATACTCATAACTTTACATTAGCGGTGAGATATACCAGGCGTAAATTAAACTCGCACAAACGTGTACGCATACTCCCCTCATTATATTGGCAACACAATGAATTCCCTCTCACAATATGGCAGTTTCTCTCTAGGGCCTGAGAGTAATTTGATTCTTCTTGCAAGCAGCGCTGCCAAACAGCCCACCTCTTTGTGGTTCACTACAGGAACGGAGTGATTGGGATTTCCACTTGCTTTGAGAGAGGCTTTTTTCGCTCCCCTATTGGGCTCGCATTATATTCAATCGCAGGAGCCAATCACTTCCAGGACGTTATTTTGATTGACCCTCTCGGTGACATTTTTATGGTCATATAAGAAGCACTACAGTGTAGCGAGATTGCTCCATTTTCCACCAGCGTGAGTTGCCTTCAGAGTTTACATTCTGCACATAGATTGGAGCCCGAAAGTCTTTTCTAATCTTTAAAAAAAGAGAAAGGAAGGTGTCGACAGCTTCCCATTATGAGCTTATTGGTCTCAAACCAACAAAGAAGTTGCTGTGGATGTGGTTGTCATGGCGACTTACACCACTGCCTTCACTCATAATGTCATCTATGTTGCATGAGGACTTGGCTCTGCCTATTCAACTTAGATAAGTGAGCACAAACGCATATGTTATGTTAACGTGCATCCAGTGTTGTGTTTTTTTTTCTCTTCTAGGCCTTCGGCTGATGTGCCAGATATCTTGGGCAGGCGAAAGTTTAAGTCACCATCTTCTGATCAAGAGTAATGACTGGATCCAAAAGTCTCATTAAAGAGCAAACAGTATTCATTTCACTATAAGCAAAGCTGATCTCTGCTTACAGCTCATTACAGTGTGCTATCTGATATCACGCATATAAACAATGTGTCTGATATAAAATTAAAACAGTGTTTGATGAAAGCGAGTTGAAAATCATACAGAAGCAACAGCCATGTGCTTAAAGTTAATAAAAAAATCTGTTATTATTTACTTACCATCATGGGCGGCATTGAGGATAGAGGATGAGGGGGTCAATTCCATTCACATGTCAAAAAAACAAGCTGTGCTCTGCAGTAGTTGGTTAGAGCAATAAAAATGTTCATTGGAGTGTCTGAAAGCCGTGTCATTCAGCTGCTCCATCAGTGGATCACTCATACATGTGCATGGTTCAGTTGATAGACTTGACTTTCAAATGGTCCCACACCTGTGTTGTTTAATGGAGAACATGAATTGATGATCAGGTCAGCCAATCACTGACTTTTCCAGTTGAGCTTGTGCAAACAACAGCCAACCCAACATTTGCTTCCACATTGGCTGCAGCCGTTAATACACCTGACAGCATGTGATATCAAGTCAGCCAATTTCTGTAGAGTCTATAGTTTATTTGCCAATCATCTGTTTTTGCTGAATATCTGTTGATTATTTCCAGATCACAGACTGACCTGTCAATGGCTTGTTAAACTTGCAATTTCAACCCAGGCTCACTGAAAATACATGCGTCAACCTACAGTAGATTTAGTGACATTTAGTGGCAAATAAGAAATATAAAATATGTTACTTAGCACATATTTCCAATGAGCCCGTGTTGAGCGCCCCCCACCCCCCAACTCAAGAGTCAAATGTTGCCCATGCTTACCATAATGCCATTTCAAAATTGTATGACTTTGTCCTGTGGAATATATAGAATGTAGAACAGCAGGATTGTTTCAACCCAAATGTGTGTATAATATAGACCAGGGGTCACCAATCTTGTTCCTGGAGGTCTGGTGCCCTGCAGGGTTTAGCTCCAACTTGCCTCAACACACCTGCCTGGGTGTTTGGAGTATACCTAGTAATACCTTGATTAACTTGTTTAGGTGTGTTTAATTAGGGTTGGAGCTAAAATCTGCAGGACACCGGACCTCCAGGAACAAGTTTGGTGATCCCTGATATAGACAAACCAAGCCACTGTGTTGCATTTTTAAAATAAAATTTAAACACAAATGTTGAATTTGTCAGAATTTTATCCAAATATAAGCTCAAACAGACCAATCTGGCTAATTTGTATGATTTCATTAATAATAAAATTAAGTTTTTTCAAAAGAAGGCATGTCCCTAAACCTTCCCCTGAACATAATCTGATTGAATAAGCATAGGCTCATTCTGAAAACATACCCCTATATGCACTTCTGGAGATCGCAAATTATGTAGCCAGAGGGACGTATGGCTGCATTTCATCTTTAAAATGAACGCTATGGGGCGGTATGATGTCGTTTCTTTTTCGCACATACCAGCGGACCACTTAACTCCGTATGGAAAGCTTTTCCACTGTTACCAGTTTGTCCAGTGGCTAGCCGTGTATGTTGGTGGACTTGACACACAGAGAGGAGTTGATCGTGATGACGTGGTTCGAGTCTGGTGAAGAACGAATCTAGAAAATGTAAGACAAATACTAAAGCCAAAAAAAAAAAGAAGAGTAAATAACAGGGTCAGAATGTGGTGAAACGTGGTAAAAATCAGGCTGCCATGAGTGCTTTTCTTTTTCTGAATTGCTTTTGAAAGCACTTTCGGTTGGGTTTAGGGAAGTCGGAGGGTGGGTCAGTCAGTCTGTCAGTTAGTCAGTGGCCTTTGGTGGATTTTTGTGAGATATGCAGGCGCGAATGGCACTTGCGAGAGAAATATGAGACTCAAAAAGCATACACAGCGTCCTCTGGTGGATTTATAAAAAACAAAAACTGCAAAAAACATACTTTCTGGGATGTATTTGGCGCTCTCAGGAAATGTATATAGGGGTACATTTTCAGAATGAGCTTGGGTTGAGTTGGATGAACAAAATTTACAATAATGTAAAAATGAGATTGCACAAATTTATACAAAACAGCCAGTAAAGTAAAATAGCAATGGATTGCCATTAGACTGCACTGGTTCAAACAACCCAGCAATGTTTAGAGTGTAAAATAATATATTTTGATGAACTAGTCATGCTTAATAAAGGAAAGTACATTTCAAAACTAGGCTTGGGTCCAAACATCATTTTTAAAAGAATACTGTTTACCTGTTTAGCAGAGCATCTGGAACATGATAAACAGTCAATTAAAAGTACACATTTGACCACATTTGGGATCAAACCCATGATTACTTCACTACTGTTTTGTGATACTCTACCAATCAAGTTACACTAAACACTAATTAATAAGTAGGCACAATGCAAATTGTCTTTGTAGGTGCATGACTTCAGTAACACTCATTGGTCATATTTCAGGAATTTAAGAAATTAGCATCATGATCACATGACCTACCAAAGTCACTGCTATTCACAAATCCTTACTTGTGGCCTCATGGGATGAAGTGGGTGCAGAATCTTGCTGACAGTCTTTTTGTCAGGTACAGTACTTCTAAAGGCCGATTTATTCTTCTGCGTCAAGCGCACGCGTATGCTTCGGCACAGCCTACGCGTGGACGCATAGCCCCTCGCCGCAACCGTCGGCGACGTTGACGCGCACCTCTCAAAAAATGTAATGCGTACACGTAGCGCAAGCTCTGTGATTGGTCGGCTTGGTAGCGTGGAGGTGAGAGCCGCGCGCCCGATGCAGCGAGTGTTTACAAGTATGGAGTCCCGTGAAGGAGCTCCGGATGGAGACTGTTGTTTTGTGTTTACCTTATGATTAAAGTTGTTGCACATCCGCCGGTTCCCGCCTCAAAATGAGAAAATTTGAGCCACTTGTACATTAAAAAAGTGTTCAGAAAAAAACAAAACACCAGTGAAGAAACTCAACACAGAGAAACATAAACACCTACTGCCAGCTAGCATTTCGGAAGTGTATTGCAGAGAAACAGAAACAGTGCACAGAAGTATAAATGCATGGCTACGCGCAAGGCATAAGCCGTGGGTTATGGCGATCACTTGACGCAGAAGTGTAAACCAGGCTTAAGTCAGATTTTTTTATGAGTACCAGAGAATTCGGACACACTGTAGGCTACTACTCACCTAGTTTTTTTTTTTTAACACTTTAGGAATACTTATTCAGGAATTCAATAACACCACACATACTAGCAACAGAAAGTTGTAAGCATGGTCTTGGATATTTTGTGCTACTGTAGCACAGGAAAGGCACAGTGAAAGTCCTGGAGAAGAGTTATTTTTAAGAATACCTTTCAACACCAGGCTTTTAACATTAGTACCCCAAAATTTAAAAGAACATCTGTGTATTTACCTATGTAAACTGGACATTTGCTTGACAGCCTACATCCATAACAATTAACTCTATAGATGGATGTAATCTCAACCACAGTAGTGAAACTTGAAGATTAAAACTTAAACAGTGATGCTATTTGCTGTTTTTACACTTACCTAAATCACATATCTTCTATTTAGATATCAGAGAACAATTTAACACATTCCACATAGCAAAAATTCTCTGGCCCAGATCTGGCCCACACAATCAGCTTTTGCTTGGCCCACATGCCACAGTGAATTATGTTACATGATTGGACCAAGTCTGGCTTCCATACAAGGGCCAATCATGGACCATATCTGGGCCAAGTCTCAACCAAGTTAATAACGCATAACTGGGCCTGAACTGGGCCAGAATTGTTGGTGTGTCACGACTGCAATGAATTTGATTTTGCTTTATAGCCACATTTTTTCTCAAAGTGACCCGATTGGTAGATGTTTTTCTTTTCTCAAAAATGTTACATTATTATAATTATATGTTATAATGTAAATTATAATGTAAATGTATTTTAAAATTGAGTCAAGATAGGCCAAACTTGCATGGCCCACGTATAAATTTTTAACATCTGGGCCAAATACTACAGTACATATAACTTCTGACGCAAGTCTTATGTGGGGCCTTAAAGGTGGTGCCCCCTCTGCGAAACCCGAGCTATGTTTAGCCCACATGCTGTATGCCAGTGCCGAATGAATGCCTGCTGTGCCAGCTTTATGCCAAATCTGGGCCAGAATTCTTTACTACCTGGGATGTATCAGTTCATTCTATGGCACCTGTAAATACAGCTAATAGTGTCACTACACCACACACTTGTTTTCCTGATGGATCTGCTCTCTGACATGCCTACTATAGTTTAGCCATAGCCTTCTGCAGCTCTAGATATGACTCAGGCCCTCACGTACTGTATGAACACGTAACGTGCACGGCACAGATTCATTGTGCATCCCACGCAGACCATCAGTGACACACTAAGGCTGAATATGCAGTATCTGTCCTTGCATGGTGACAACGAAGAGAGACGGTGCCTGCTGTTGCCAAGAGCTCTGACGTACTCTAATGACTGAATTATACACTATTGTACTGGACGTCTCACACAACATTACGTGAGACAAGTTTCAGGCGACTGGGAAGAAAACGAGTTCATGAAGAAACAGTGTAATTCAAAAGGCAGTAATGATAGCTAGAGAACGTAATTAACCAAAAAATATATATATAAAAAGATTGAAATCAATGAGAAGTGAATTGTTTATTGTTATTACGATGCTCATATGGTGGTGACACTGATACATACATTCATATATTCCACCTCATGGTCTAAAGTATGCTAAAGGATAAAAGGTTTTCATACTGTGCTGGTTTCAATAGATGACCTTCTTTTGTATCTTTCCTTAGAAATAAGTACCATGGTAACCATATTCAAAGTACAACAGTGACTAGAGGTACACTACTACTATTTATTCACCGCATCTAAAATGTACAAAATGTATGAAAATAAATCTGTTTTCATGGTGGTACAGATTACCTTACGTCATATGCATATATTATTACAGATTTAAGTCTCATGTGCACAATGACTAATTGGTGGATAATTTTTGTAGGGAAAATTCAAGATAATCAAGTGTCAAATGTCTATTGTTGATCACTAGCAGCCATAATCAACAGAATGAAACAACAAATATTCTATTTGACAGAAATTATAGTGACCATTGTACATTATTGAAAGAAACATGTAAGAAACAAACTATTGGTCAAAAGATTGGAACAATTAGTATTTTATTTCTCTATTTTGAAAGAGTGAAAACACAATTTAAAAACGTTTTCTATTTTACAAATTTTAAAATGTAATTTTAATTGCTTAAATGGCAAGACCTAAAGTTCACTACCGTGGTCAATAGAGCTTAACATGCTGCAATTACAAAAAACGCCAGCAAATTGATCTTTATCCATTTGGCAGCACACGTCCTGTAAATCATCACAACGCATACACATTTAAAAAAAAAACTGCATTTTCACAAAACGCAAACAGTTAATAAAACACGCTTCATTTTCACATAACGCAAACATTTTACGAAAACAATAAGCAATAGTCATAGCACAGCGGTGTCAGGTTTTTGGGTCCCCTTGAAACATTTTTGTTGTGTTCTGTTCTTTTTGCATTGCGAGAAAATGCAGTGCGTTTTATTAATTGGTTGTGTTGTGTGAAAATG
>CAIGQZ010001336.1:33690875-33721264 GCA_903798205.1 Danio tinwini
TGCGTTGTGCGAAAATGCAGCGTGTTTTATTAATTGTTTGCGTTGTGTGGAAATGCAGCGCGTTTTATTAATTTGTTTGCGTTGTGAGAAAATGCTGCGCGTTTTATTAATTTGTTTGCGTTGTGTGAAAATGCAATGCGTTTTATTAATTGTTTGCATTGTGAGAAAATGCAGCGCGTTTTATTAATTTGTTTGCATTGTGTGAAAATGCAATGCGTTTTATTAATTGTTTGCGTTGTGAGAAAATGCAATGCGTTTTATTAATTGTTTGCGTTGTGCGAAAATGCAGTGTGTTTTATTAATTGTTTGCGTTGTGAGAAAATGCACCAAGTTTTATTAATTGTTTGCGTTGTGGGAAAATGCAGCGCGTTTTATTAATTTGTTTGCTATGTGGGAAAATGCAGCGTGTTTTATTAATTTGTTTGCTATGTGGGAAAATGCAGCGTGTTTTATGAATTGTTTGCGTTGTGCAAAAATGCAGCGTGTTTTATTAATTGTTTGCGTTGTGAGAAAATGCAGCATGTTTTATTAATTGTTTGCGTTGTGTGAAAATGCAGCACGTTTTATTAATTGTTTGAGTTTTGTGAAAATGCAGTGCGTTTTATTTATTTGTTTGCGTTGTGTGAAAATGCAGCGTGTTTTATTAATTGTTTGCGTTGTGTGAAAATGCAGCGCGTTTTATTAATTGTTTGCATTGTGTGAAAATGCAATGCGTTTTATTAATTGTTTGCGTTGTGAGAAAATGCACCAAGTTTTATTAATTGTTTGCGTTGTGCGAAAATGCAGCGTGTTTTATTAATTGTTTGCGTTGTGAGAAAATGCACCAAGTTTTATTAATTGTTTGCGTTGTGGGAAAATGCAGCACGTTTTATTAATTTGTTTGCTATGTGGGAAAATGCAGCGTGTTTTATTAATTGTTTGCGTTGTGAGAAAATGCACCAAGTTTTATTAATTGTTTGCGTTGTGGGAAAATGCAGCGCGTTTTATTAATTTGTTTGCTATGTGGGAAAATGCAGCGTGTTTTATGAATTGTTTGCGTTGTGCGAAAATGCAGCGTGTTTTATTAATTGTTTGCGTTGTGTGAAAATGCAGCACGTTTTATTAATTGTTTGAGTTTTGTGAAAATGCAGCGCGTTTTATTTATTTGTTTGCGTTGTGTGAAAATGCAGCGTGTTTTATTAATTGTTTGCGTTGTGTGAAAATGCAGCGTGTTTTATTAATTGTTTGCGTTGTGTGAAAATGCAGCGTGTTTTATTAATTGTTTGCGTTGTGTGAAAATGCAGCGTGTTTTATTATTTGTTTGCGTTGTGTGAAAATGCAGCGCGTTTTATTTATTTGTTTGCGTTGTGTGAAAATGCAGCGTGTTTTATTAATTGTTTGCGTTGTGTGAAAATGCAGCGCGTTTCATTAATTGTTTGCATTGTGTGAAAATGCAGCGCGTTTCATTAATTGTTTGCATTGTGTGAAAATGCAGCGCGTTTCATTAATTGTTTGCATTGTGTGAAAATGCAGCATGTTTTATAATTTTTTTGGTTGTGCATAGCTACATAGCGTATGTCTTTGGACTGAGGGAAACTGGAGCACCTGGAGGAAACCGCATGCAAACACACAAACTCCACACAGAAATGCCAACAGACCCAGCCGGGACTCGAACCAGTGACCTTGTTGCTGTGAGGCGACAGTGCTAACCACTGTGCCATGGTGTGGCCTGGACAGAGAACTGTTTTTTTTCAATTTGGCCATTGCTTTGGACCACATTATCTAAAAAAAAGCTGGGTTACACAGTTTTCGTGTAACAGCTGGGTTACACAATTTGTGTTGGGACAGCATGAAGGAATTAAGTTAACTTATTAGTTTTTACAAATTTAAGTGAATTGAACATAAAACGATTAAGTTGTACTAAAACAAATCAAGAATTATTTTGTTTCAGCGTATTTTAAATAAATAGTTTGAACAAACAGCAAACATTTAAAGAATAATCCTAAGATTAGCATATTAATATTAAAACCCCTAAAATTTAGATTTTAAGGGGTCTTTAACTGTGTTTTTGGATTACAGTTTGGCTCATGATGAAGAAATGTTGAGCAGTGGGAGCCACTGATGATTAGAGGATCCTCCTCCATACACACTCATTGAACACATGCACACTCGCTCATTCACATCACTGCACACATCAACACACGGGCTTCCGAGCGACCTGTTACTGTCTGCCAGCACACAATGGAAATATTAACAGACATATTTTCTATTTTCGTTGAGTTTTATGGTAGATAAACAAATAATATTCGTTTACTGAGAGAAGTCTTGTCACTCTGAAGCGGAGACTCGAATCCTGCGCGCGGAGCGGAGCTGTGACGTGTTTTGAGTGACAGGAGTGATGATCTTAATATGAGTCGGGCATCGGAACTCGCGTGAAAAACAGGATTTATTTGGTCGGCGTTTTCGATTCAGAGAAAATACAGGCTTCGCACGGACAAGGAGACATCTATCATCAAGCCTGTGTGATTCTTCTGGACATCGACTAAGCGGTAAGACGCTTTCTTATTCAAGTAGAGACGCCAGTCATATTTTTAAATCACCGCATGTCTTCGTATAACTGTTACAGCTCACAGCATCCGGGAAAGCACATGTACATTTGTTGTAAATAATATCTTCTTTAACCACATTTAAGCCTGTCATGAGCTTAATCACATCCGGTAAATAGGGGTGAAATCAGCGCATTCAATGCTCATTGCTCCTATTTATACCTACGCATTTTTAATGATTCATTTTACACCGCTAATGACAGTGTGATCTAAACGGGTATGTGTAAAATGAAAGCATAAGTTCGATTCACGAAGTAGCCTAAAATGTGACCTTGATGTTGTGAAAACCTTCGAAATATAGGGCAAATGGATTGTACAACAAAACATATCTCTATCATTGGATAATGAGGCATTCACTGTTAAAAAAATAAATAATATCAATTTAAATGGAAGAAATATATACAAATATGTACAATGACACAGCAATAACAAGTTAGGGGTAAGCTTGCAACAGTAACTTGCACATAGTGTATATGTACAGAAACAATGGCATTCAAAAGTTTGGGAACAATAATTAAAAATGTTTTAAGTGGCTGATTTAAATTAAGCCTGGTAAAAATACAGTAAACAGTAATATGAAATGTTACAATTTATTGTAACCATTTTCATGTTAATACATATTTAATTGGGAAGTTTCCAGCATCATTACTGTAATCTTCATTCTCACTGATCCTCTACAAATTTTTCTACGTGGTGTGCAGCTCAAGAAACATTTAATATTAAAAACAGATTTGTGCTGCTTAATATTGTTAAGGTGTGAAGCTGTGATACATTTCCCATTGAGAAATAAAAAATATTTATTTTAAATCAAAATAATTGTACATTTCTTTAATTCATCATTATAAAAAGTATGCATTTAATAATCACACTGACCCCTAACTTTGAATAGATTATGCTAATGTAATCCTAACCAAGAATCCTAACCCTAAAAACAAGCATTGCTAAAGTTTTATGCGTAAAGAAACATCATCTAATTAGTTTAGAATATCGAGAATTTATTGAGTAATGTGGCATTGTTGTGAGCAATCAAATATTATATTTATAATCATCTTAATATTAACATGTCATGTAAACTGGAGGGTTTGTGCTACATGTACAGTAGTTGATATTTATCACATTATTTTATTGTTATGCGTTACTCTTATAGTGTCATCTTTACATGCTCTCCCGTTTCGTTTTACTAACCACAGCTGTTAAAGAGGCCAACTTAACTTTAAGTCATTATTTGGCCTTCCAGTTAACCACTCATGTAAATATATATAATTTTCTCATTCAACAATAGCAACCAGATTCTAACAGCTGTCATCATTTACTCACCCTTCATTTGTTGCAAACCCTTATGAGTTTCTTTATTCTGTTAAACAAAAAATAATATATTTTAAAGAGAGCTGAAAACCTGTAACCACTGACCTCCATAGTATTTGTTTTTTTCTTTGGCCGAACTATCCATTTAAGCTCTTGCATCTATTAAAGGGATAGTTCACCAAAAGGTAAGAAAAGGGAAAAATATTTCCCAAATGATGTTTAACAGAGCAAGGCAATTTTCACAGTATGTCTGATAATGTTTTTTTCTTCTGGAGAAAATCTTTGTTAGATTTCAGCTAGAATAAAAGTAGTTTTTAATTTTTTAGAAAACATTTAAAGGTCAAAATTATTAGCCCCTTTAAGCTATTTTTTTTCAATAGGCTACAGAACAAACCATAGTTATATAATAACTTGCCTAATTCCCCTAGCCTGACTAGTTAACCTAATTAACCTAGTAAATGTCACTTTAAGCTGTATAGAAGTGTCTTAAAAAATATCTAGTCAAATATTATTTACTGTCATCATGGCATAGATAAAATAAATCATTGTTATTAGAAATGAGTTATTAAAACTATTATGTTTAGAAATGTGTTGAAAAAAAATCTTCTCTCTGTTAAATAGAAATTATAGAAATTATAGAAAAAATAAACAGGGGGGCTAATAATTCTGACTTCAACTGTATATATACTCACCTTTACTCATAAGCTTATTAGTTTTTATCAATTTAAGTGGATTGAACATAAAACAAGTTGTCCCCCCAAAAAGCCAATAGGTACAGCTTCTTCAAAATATATTTTGTGTTAAACAGAAGAAAGAAACAAGTTTAAAATAAGTAAAGTGTGAGTAAATGATGACAGAATGTTCAGCTTTGGATGTCAACATTCTTTAATTCTACACTACAGGTAGCGTCCCTGCTGTATGAAGCCAGCTCTGGTGAAGAAGCGATGCTGTTCTTCTTTAATTTGCTGATAAGGAGACGACGGGTGTGAGTGTGGTTGTGGCTGCAACCCTTGAACCTTGATCCTCACCAATATGGTTTGCAGCGAACAGAATTCTGGCACATCAGTGCCCAAAAAGGAAACACAGACCCGCAAGAAGCGGAAATCCCGTCCGCAAGGTCTGCCCTCTCCTGCCCTCTGCTGCGCATGTGGACTTTGCATCATGTTGGCAGGCATCAACATCACCTTAGTTGGCGCCTTCGCCTTCAGTACGCTCGTGCCCTCTAGCAATCCTCCAATCATCATCGGACCGATTCTCCTGCTAGTGGCTTTCTCCTTTTTTGGGGCTTGTTGCATCTGCAGTCGACTGCCTCCACCTCAGAGCTCTCGCCGGTCTAAAGGAGGCAGCGGTTTGGGTTTTATGGGTCGAGGTGGAGGGGGGATGGGTGGAGGGGCAGCGTTTGAGATTGAGACCAGCGAGCACACAATGCAGGACACCACAGCCGTGCAACTCAGCCCCACCAACTCTCCCTGCTCCTCTCATGCCTCCAGTCCCGAAAGAGAGGCTCCTGCCACCGCTGCCAATGCTACTGTCCCTGCCCCTGAGTACGGCCCTCCACGAACCTGCAAACTCTTCACTATGGAGGCCAACGGACCAAACTCGGCAGCCTTTTCTGCTTCTACAGGGGGTGGAGGGGCGGTCCGGCTCACTTTGCCCTCAGACTGCGCTGCCACTTAAGTATGCCGGTTTAGGTCGCTCTCTGGAGAAGGGCTGGTATTACGTTATGTAAATAGTTCTCAGAAGGAAAGACAAGCACTTGGTCTGAAGAATTCATTTGATTGCCACAGCTGGCTTGTGCCACGAGGTGTAATAACAATTGAAATGCTCTCATAAATTCAAAGGGTTGCTTTTCGGAGACCCATGTGTTCCCGATAGAAATGACAGTGGTATGCGAGAAGCATATGAAGAGCTTTTTGCATTCTCTGTATCCAAAGAGAGAGAGAGAGCCTTGAAAGGTGAATCACTGAGGCGTGCTTCACATATTCATACTGTGCCACTGTTACTCAGAGCATTCACAGTTACTGCGCTCAAAAGAGACAGAATCAGCTGTTGTGTAAAGATGGCTTTGGAGACGAGCCTAAGAAACAGAATGGAGATAGACACTGCGTGTTGTCATATGTCAGTATATGGATGAAAAAAAATAATAAAAATAGAGATGTTGTATTTTTTTCTCTGAAATATTTTCTCCCCATCATTTTAAATAAATTGAAGAGTGAATGGTCCTTTTTTTGATGACTCTCCGTGGCTGAACGCTTTGGATTTTGTCAATACTGGATGGATAAATAATCCGTGACACTGTGCAAGATCTCTGCTGTTTTTTATTTTAATGCAGCGCCATAGTTTGCATTAAAATTGAACTGAACGTCAAGTTCAAAAAGGGCGGAATGAAAACTGCAATCTAGGTGCAATTTGCCTGACATTGTGTGGCGATTATTTGTCATCGTTGAGCTGAATTTGTACTGTTGTTGCAATTTGTTTGATGTTCTGAGTTCTGACTTGAAATAATGAACCAACGGCCCGTTTTTCTGTAATATAGCCACAAGCCTTTAGTCTTAATTTTACACTGTGGTTTATAATGCTGCCAAGTAAAACAATATTTCTTTCCTGTAGATTGCCAAAGGCTGTTATCCCCTCTCTCTTCTGTTGTCTTCAGCTGTCAGTACTTGTCCTACGTCAACAGCACAGTAACATTCAACCACACTACCTACATCTGCTCACAGTGTTCCTGATCAAATCTCCTTTTTTTCTTATCTTACTGTCCCTGTGCCCCCTGGCTTTCCTTTGCTCTTTGAAAGCAAGAGCCAGCACTGTTCTCAAACATGCCCTCTATCGCTGACCCGCCATGATAGTTCAATCCAAAAAGCGAAACAATTTCCCTCATGTTGATTTAAGAAAAGAGGTCAGCTGAAAGCAGTTTTGGTGGCTGTACAAGCTTAAAAAGAAAAGGACATTATCTCTGCATACCTTTTAAAAAGTGAAAATGCTCTAATAACATTTGACGGTTTTAGGTTTTTCCCTTTGCTATTATATATTCAACAATTCTAAGCAGAGTAAAGGGCTGATTTTTACTGACCATTTTCTGTAAAGTGCCAATGCATCTGTTAATATGTACTTTTATCTGTGTAATATAGTGTGGCATATTTATCATAAGTCAAGTGGGTTACGGTTAGGCATGGGCTGGTATATGATTCTCACGGTATGATAACCTTGGATAAAAATAATATAGTTTCACGGTATTGTAATTACTGCTCTAAAATATATTCTTTTTAAATGTCTTAGTCCCCTTCAAACTCAATATATTTTATTTTGAGAAACATTTAAAACATTTTGGAACAGTAAACATGTCAGGCTATATAATTTAAATGAATCATTAGCTTTGTTTTCATCCACTATTTTTATTCGCATTTTGGATATGCGCATAAAAGATCGGTTGATGGAAACCAAGATGCGCACAAGTTTTGAAAATGCGCATGAAAAAATTTTTTGCGTATAACTAAGAAGGATAAACTTGTGAAACAAGTGAAACAAACACACAAAAAATGTGTGTGAATGGACAAACCAGCAGGTTAAGCACATCCTAAAACATCTGAAAAGTTGGTTTGGTCATTCTTAAATGCCATAACCATTTCAGTATTAGTGTTATTATATTATTAATTACCTCCAGAACTGTCTGACGCCTATCTGACGCCTTCAAATGCCATCATGCATTCATTGTGTCATGGCATTTGTCTTCTGAAGCGCAAATCATTTATTAAATGAAGAAAAGATTGACGCAAATCTTTTAGTTAAAGCCTTAAAATCTGTGTGAAATCTAAATTGAAAATGTTTATTTTGCTAGCGCACATTGTTATTCTTTAGGTTAGAAATTAATCTGTCCATTAGACATCATTTTGTTTTCAATCTTAACCACACTTTTCTTACCTTTATTTTCTAACTGAGTAAGCACTTGGGAAATGTAAACAATAACAATGGTCCTAACACATTTCCTGTTTTACATTTTTAATGTCTATAGCTTCAGAGAATCCCAAAAGATCCACATATTAATAAATAATGTTATGACAGCTGTTTTAACGTTGAGTTATGATTGAATTGCCTCCTGTTACAGTTATAAAATAGTTCGACAACAGGCAGGAAATGTTCATGGGCCAATGACGTCACCACATTGAAATGGTCTATGTGGAAATGATGCGCAAAAATAAAGCTCCACCCTCTACTCAATATCCGCTTGTTAGGTTTAACGTCACGCGAAGCGACTTCACAAGAGACTAAATTGACTAAACAATGATAATAATATACTGGTAAACTAATAATATAATGGTAAAAATAACGTTTACAAAGCAATGTACATGTATTACTTTCGAAAATCATGATTGCAAAATGACTAATATCAGATGGTCAGAAAGTGATTAATTTTTTATAAATTGTTAAAATATTGGTGTTTGTGATTGAGCAAGTCCAAAATTGTAGTGTGTGTACACTATGATTTTATAAAAAATGTTATATGACTAAAAAGTGATCAAAAATGAATATTTTCTCAATTCAAATGAGTAGCGGCTTAGACCTGGATCCCTTTCGGCTAGAAAAACCTCAACATACTGAAATAAAAGTCTTAGCAACTTTCATTTCACCCAGACTTTAATAAATTTAAGAGGTAATTTGAAATATAGCACTCCAGTTGTTTGTAATCAGATACTGAGCTTTTCATTTGGGATGTTTCAGGAGAAGACATTAGTATCTTTCTATAATGTTAGTTTATATGAACTGTGTCCACCTTTGTTTGTTAGCTGCTGTTAGCCATGTACACATCTGCTGTAGTCTGAATGAATTGAATGCTGCCTTAATGACAGTGATCTCAGGATCAAACCAGTGAGGGCTACTCAAATGTCAAATGAGAACATTTGCTCATGTGGTATTTACAGTACAGTACTTTTAGAGATGTTATGCTGTTCAATACTTTCTATCAAACGTTTTTAAAAATATATATTTATATGGAGGTAAGTGCAATGCGATGTTGGTTGAAAAGGTTTGATAATGTCGATCTGCATTATTGTTATACTTTTGAAGGCCATGTTGAGCAAAATGGTGTTTGAATGATGGGGATTGTTTTAAGTATTGCTGGCACTGAATTGTCTTTTGTAAGTTGTACTCATTATAATTATACACTGTTTAACTCCCACACGCATAATTCAATTAGAATTGTGTCCACACCTGTTTTCACTCTAGTCTTTACATTTTCTGAATCCTTCACTTTGTTCCTTTGTGAAAAAATATTACATCATTATGAATAATAAAAAAAAAACACTCTTGGCATGTCAGAATAAACTTAAGCAACATTCTTAAGAGTGGTGTGACACTTTTTTATTGCTAACAATAAACCAATGTGATTTTTGTGCAATGTTGGGTTCCACACAATTCCTTCATGTTGTCCCAACACAAATCGATTAAGTTACCTTAATCCTTTACAAATTTAAGTGGATTGAACATAACAATTAATTTGTCCAAAAAAGAGAAAAAAATTGTGTTGTTTCAGTTCATTTGAAACAAATAGTTTGAACAAGCAGCAAAAGTAATTTTTCAGCACACGACTGATGTGATATATAATGAAATACTGACTTACTATGCAGGAACAAAACATTTTTCATGAGCTGGTAAATATCACAAAAACAAAATCATCCTCTGAATCTACAACACTGTAAAAAATGCTGGGTTCAGTACAATCGATTTGTGTTGAGACAACATGAAGGAATTAAGTTATCTTATTCATTCATTCATTTTCCTTCAGCTTAGTCCCTTATTTATCAGGGGTCACCACAGTAGAATAAACTGCCAACAATTCCGGCACGTGTTTTACACAGCGGATGTCCTTCAAGCCACAACCCAGTACTGGGAAGAAGTTAGCTTATTAGTTTTTACAAATTTAAGTGGATTGAACATAAAACGTTTAAGTTGTCTCCCAAAAAACTTAAGAATTGTGATGTCTCAGCTCATTTTAAATAAGTAGTTTGATCAAACAGCAAACATTATTTTGAGTGAACATCTTGAGCATAATGAGGCTTTTACATGTTGGTTATTTCATATGAATAGTTTGATGCAAATTAGTTTGATTTGCTTCATACTAAACTTAAACATGATTTCTGAAAAAGTACAAATATCTACTTCAATTCCATCTGTCAGTAAAAAGTATTGTGTATTTCTTTAGAATAAAGTATAAATTATTTTAGTTTGTCTGGAAATAAAAATTATTTACAACAATTTTAAAAAGTCCCTTGACTTGCCTAATTAATCGAGTTAATCTAATTAACATTAAGGGCAATAAGGCGTGTTTGGCACAATTTGTTGCTATTTTCAGACCAACGCAACCCCAATTTTCGATAATAATAACATCATACAAATGCAAATTGTCATGAATAAACTGAAAAAGCCTTTTTATATTTATGGTTTTTATATTTATGTAGAAAATAATAATTTTTGTAATATTTTTTATTCCTTTAATTTTTTTTTCATTTGTAAAGACATTTGTGTGTTGCTGTACATCCTGTGTATTAAGCAATGTGTAAGCGAGGCTTTCAGCTGCTCTATTGCACAGTCTATTTTAGTTCCTCAAAATAGCAACACGAAAACAATGTGCCTTAACACACCTTTTTTTAGTGGCACAAATAGATTTGCTAATTAAACAACATGGCCAAAAGCGGGAAATTACTGTTGAGCTTTTCTAAATTAGCAACGTGTCGCGACAAACACCTCTTGCGCCTTATTGCGCCGGGTGTATGATGGGCTGTTTGTTATTATTGCTCATTTATTCATTTGCTGGAAAATAGAACTGAATTTAGAAAAAGCTTTAAAACAAATCTTTACACTAAACAATTTTAATTAAATATGTAGGCTAATAGATGTCTTCATTGGAGAAAGAGAAAGAAAAGAGGCTGAATGAAGGAGGCCTGTTCTTTATCCTCGCACTGCAGATGCTCTGTTTAACTGTTTTCTCACTAGTGAAGCGTTCAGTTTTTCCACTTACAAAGTCCAACATGTAAATAGCAAATGTGCCATGGCGCAACGCAACTGACTCTTGAAGGGAATGTGAGATGAAACTTTAATTGGTTTATTCTCAATCTCAAAACACACCCATAACTCATTAAGAGAATAAGCACAACCCTATTAGACCATGCACTGCGGTGCAAACTGTATTTTTCCTTTCTTAAAATAGCAAAAGTGTATTCGGACATGCCTTCAATGCTTTTGCACCATGCGCTTTAGACTTTGCATATAGATCGTTAAAACAACGAAAGCCTTTAAGGGCGTACTCAGACTATGCTAGCCGAACCGTGCCCAGGCCCATTTCCCGGATCGTTTGAGAAGTGTGAGTGCTCTTAATCGTGCTCAGGCACGGTTTACTTTGGCGGCCCTGGCTCGGTTGGAAGAGGTGGGCCTGAGCGCGGTTCACTTGGGCTCAGGCGCGGTACGCTTACAGTGTGAGTGCAAGCGTTCCTAAGCCTGAAACTGAAAGCGAGACGTGACTTTTAAGGGACTGTTTCATATGGATTAATTAATCATTCGTACTGTTCAATGAATGCAAACTGTCGTAGTCTATCCCTCACTGCACGACAGCTGCACCTTCAGCAAACTTCCTAATTCCTGCAGCACGAGGACTTTATGATTGTTTATGAGCATCCAAAGTGGCTGATCTGTTCGGCGAAACATTAGACTGCGTCACCACATATCAAACGACTTAAATGATATAACTAAAGAAATCTCCACTGTACTGAGCGAGAGCGCTTACTGAACAGCACATCATCGATGATGTAAGCGTGCCCAGGGCCAAATATAATGTGAGTGCGGGCCGTCGGGGGAGAGGGGACAAGCGTGCTTAGGCCCGGTTCAAGGCAACTGTACATAGTGTGAATACGCCCTAATTTTCACTTTAAGCTGAATACTTGTATCTTGCAAAATAAATAGTAAAATGTTATGTACTATAATCATGGCAAAGAAAAAATAAATTAGGTTTTAAAAATTAATTATTAAAACTATTGTTTAAAAATACGTTTTAAAAAATCTCTCAGTTAGCACTTGGGAAATAATTGAAAAGAATTAAAATTTCACAGGATGCCTGATGCCATTTTGTTTGCAACTGTAATGAGCCAAAACTAAAAAAATACTGCCGTCAGAGTGTGTTGGCTTTTTAAATGATTCACAAGACAGGTGTGAGCTAATTACCATATTTTAAAGGGCTGTATGAAAGAATTTCCATATTTGAAACACCTTCTTTTTAGTATTGCAAATGTGTGAACAGCTTGTAACGAACCATGAAAAATAAATTTGCCTGTGAGTTGTCTGTGCAGGGGCGCCCCCAAGGTGTGGCCAAGGGTTGCCCCTGTGGCCACCCCAATATGATTTTGGTGTTGATATTATTAATTTAAATGTACTTGCGTAATTTCACAATATTTCAATAAGTAATTAAATAGCAGCCACTAAATTATTGTGGATTGATTGGTACCACTGACATAGCTGATTCACTGCCCCTCCCCCTTACCAATCATTGTTGAAGGCACGCACACACCTTCAAAAGACAGCAATGGCAATTTAATATTTACTGTAAGGTACATCAATAGAAGAAGCTGTATAAATATTATCGTGGCTCAAAAAGGAATATGGATAAATGATATTATTAGGGTCTGTATAGTGAGTGTGTGTGTGTATATATACTATATAGTAATGCATTTTGTTCAGATTTTTGTTGTTTTATTAATTAATGAATTTTCATTCATTTTAGACATGGCATATACTGTATGCTGTACAATAAAAGTAAAATTATATATATGAAAAGTGTTTTCAAAATAAATATGAATTTTTATTTAGTTTGCACATTGCTAAATTATTTCAAGGAATAAATTGCAATATTTAAAGAGTAATTAATTAAATGAATTAAAACCACATTATTTGATTTACCAAAAACAAAAATATAACATTACATTGAATTCATAATTTTTTTCTGAGCCACCTCAAGATTTGGTGTGGCCTCTTCTGGCCACCTCTAAGAAGATTTTCTGGAGGCACCACTGTGTCTGTAAAAGCCTATAGACTGATTTTCATGGAAAGAACTAATGTATTTATCAGGAGATGCATTTATCAAGACATAAAATCAAGTGATGTTTTTCCATTCTAAGACATAAAATAACACAGGGTAATGAAGAAAGAACAATTCTGTACTGTAATGTCAATGTGCCATGCAATGAAAGAGATTAAATCAAACTGTAGTCTCACATCGCCAGATCTAGAGTCTGTATTCTCAAATATACATTACAATCAAACTATCATAACAATACGATTTTAATTACTTCATTTGTCAACATAATTCCAGTAAATTGTAGAGTTTGTGCAAAAACATCCATATCTCTAAGATCAGATGCTTATTGTTATTAAGAATAAAGTGTGGATGTTTGTTATCAATATATCAGTTTTTGCTACATTCATTCTACTGAAATCATTCAGGTGTCCTGACAATTGATCCTATTTTTCAGATTATGTTACTAACACTGTATTTGAATGGTTCTGAGGTTGGGGTTAGAGATTGGGTTGGGTTGGCAATATTACAGCCTCATATTACATCACTCCACACAGGAGGCACAACCTGATAAGTAGCATATTTCATCATCAAAACATGCTAAATACTTTTTGAATGGCGGGTAGGAACACCAGTCGTGGCGACAGTGACTTCTCAGTGATGCCACTCCGATCACAGGTACATGTAATTTGTAAATAGAGGAGACAAAGTTAAGGTGGTCGCACACTGGACCTAAAGCACACAACGCCATGTCTTAAATTCAAGCTAGTTAGTGTGTGCAGTGGTAACAAATTACAAATACTCAAATTACTGCAACTGAGTAGTTTTTAATCAGGAATGGTAATTTACTAAGTAGTTTTTAAAATGTGTTATTTTACTTTCCCTTGAGTACTTTTTTAGTGCTGTATCAGTACTTTAACTCCACATTTTCCTTCAACCTGCAGTCACTATACTTTACTTTTTCTTGTCTATGGGGATTGGCTAAAGTAGATTAATCAGTTCAGTGAATCTTGTCCAATCAAATTGCACATAGAGAGTAAATTGCATCATACTAAACAACGACAAGACGTTGGTGCTTCATAAATTCAACAAACCGTTTGGAAGCATTAAAAGTGTGCAAGAAGAGGTCTAAAATCTTTACACACAATGATTTAGAGACTTTATACACTGTAGGGCTGCACGATATTAGAAAAACCTAACATTGCGATAGGAATACAATTTCACTACATGACTTTAATATCGCTATTTGGAAAAAAAATGTTTTAGATTTATTGGGATGATTCTGTAGGGGAGTGCATATTTGTAAAATATAAGAAACAATCTACATGCATGAATAAAATCAATAACGAAAAAGATACAAATTAAATAAACAGTGTTTTATTGTTTTTTAAGGAGTTGAACTATATTCAGGTATACATTAATTGAATAATTAAATGTAAAATAATACTGCATAGTCTTTTTATAAGCAATTCAATAAAATTAGTCATTTTTTTATTTGTTTATTATGCCTGGATGCTTTTAAAACCCTCAGACAGTCAAAGGCCTAAAAAAAAAACACTTCTGAAATGGTAAATTATAATCCAGACTAAATATTGGATATACTTGCAATGTGACTATTGCGAACAATAAAAACGACATATTGTGCAGCCCTAACAGACTGCATGTCACTGACAAGAATATGGATGTTTACTGTATGAGGACTGAAATCACCAAATGCCCCAAAACAATTACTAATGACCTACAGAATGTTACGTTTACACATCCGTGCACAAATTGCATATAAACGCATGAGCCGTTCACATCGTAATACTCAATACTCACTAATCTTGAGTACTTTTAAAAGGGCTAATAATTACTCCTACTTTAAAAAATATTTAAAACAGATAATTTTACTTTACTTGCTCTACATTTTTGGGCAAGAAATTATACTTTTACTTGAGTATGATTTTTCAGTACTCTTTCCACCACTGGTGTGTGCACAATTTGGTGGCATCATTCGCCATCTTTCTGTGGTTCAGAATGCTGTTCAAAACCCCTCACACAGAGCTCCATTTACATAATTTTGCCGTAAATTATATTATATTTGTCTTAAATGGTTGTTAACATATATACATTGCAGCTTCAAGATAGACTTCAAGAATGTGTATTGTGCATCTATCAGTTAACTTTCTGCAGTTTTTCCCACATGAATTTGCCTGCAGCCCCAGCTGAAAAATAAAGTGTAAGACCAATTTATTTAGAAACATAATCCAAATAAAACAATTTTGAATACTTAATCATCTTTATTTCTTGAAGTATGCCATAAAATATTTTAGATTCTCAGTTAACATGGTTTTTTTTTTTTTTTTTTTTTTTTTTTTTACACAATAAACCAAAATCAAGTGTAGTAGTGCAACAGGATTATGTTTGATTTTTTGTAATCCAACAATGCTGTGCGCATAAACCATTATTTAAAACAGTCATTCTTTAAATGACTTCAACAGTCATTATTTAAAACAGTCAAAACATGGTCAATGTGTTTGGTAGAGCAGGCAATTAAAGGGTTAAACCAGCCTCGTTTTTGGTCATGGTTTTAGCCACTTCCAGGCTGGTCAAGCTGGTCATTACAGCTAATTTCAAAGCCTGAACAGTTAGAACCAGCCTAGAAATGGCTAAAACCACCCAAAAAGCCTTCTAAAACTGAGCTGGTCAACCATGCTAACCAGCCGACTAGCATAACAAGGTTTAAACATTTTTTTTCCCTTTTCAGTATAAGGAGCTTGTTTTCCATCAATGTTTGGTGGAAAAAATGAGCAATTAATGTTAGTTCAGGTAGTAGGTATTGTGGCACAACATGCCCAATTAAAGCAGAGTGTTTAGCATGTGTTTGCTTAGTTTTCTACGTAATCGCATTTAAAACGTGCCTACCTTAGGGGAAATACTAGGTCAGATGGCATAATATTGTGAAAATTCGTAATATGCTGTTCAGTTAGTCCATCAACAAATCACAGTTCAGTTAGTCCACCAACTCACAGCAAGAGGTCGCTGGTTCGAGCTTCTGTATGGAATTTGCATCTTCGCGTGGGTTTCCTCAAGGTGCTTTCCTCCACAAGTCCAAAAACACATAGGTGAATTAAGCTAGATTGTCCATATGTGTGTGAATGAGAGTGTATGGGTGTCTGCCACTGATGGGTTGCAGCTTAAATGGCATCTGCTGCGTAAAACATGTAAGTTGGCGATTCATTCCGCTGTGGCGACCCCAGATTAATAAAGGGATAAAGCCGAAAAGAAAATAAATGAATGATTGAATTTTGCTGTATCAGTACGAGTGACTTGACTTCTCCAGCGGTTTTGCCGGCCCACAGCGCCCTCTGTTGGTTCAAAATTACTAATGTGAAATGTCATAAAGCTGGCACAGTGATTAAATGGATGTACTTATCTTTTCTTGTTACTTGCACATTTAACTTACTTAACTTTACATTTAACTGGCACATAACCGTTTGAAAAACTTTTTCATACCTCATGCTGTTTTCTGAACATCATTATCAGCTCTGCTTTAGTTTTCTGAAGTTGTTCTTTGTTCTCTGAACAATTTGGCCTGTTCACCGCCAGAGGGTGCCAGACACAAATTTATAACAACATTAGATTCCTTATGGCCACATTTGAAATAATTAAACACTTCATCGGTTCCCTTGAAACACCCCCTCTGTTTTAAACAGAACGGTACTGTCTTATAGAATCGACGAGTTCGATGTTTTTCTTAATCTCTGGCAGTTAGTTTATTGTTTGACATCAAAGAACGTGAAATGGCCTATTAAAAGTCTACATTATAGCATACATTCAAAAAGCATTGCTTAAATCATAACAATCTTTCTCTCCTCCGTTTCCATTTGGAGAAATGCAGTATATTACACCTACACTTGCACACGCATACAGTATGTAACCATCTGTCATTTTAAAGTTTTGTTAAGTGCTGTTCTGCTGCTAATAACAGCAAACCTGTCTTAAACCTGTGCTTAACCTGTACCCTATAAAAGTTTTATTTGTACCATCCTTGAATAGCCTTTTTGTTCCAGAACAATAGCACAAAAAAGACATCATGACATTTTGTATCAGTATTACGCAGGTAGATTACTGTATCTCTTAAATAAACTCACATATCTTTCACCAGAGATATACGAGGAGTACTCTGTATACTACAGATGTCATTAAGATTACTGATTACTCTTATTTCACTATCTCAGTTTACCTGACCCACTGTATTATCTTGTGACGCAATGCACTACTCACATTCATTACCCACAACTCTTTTTAATATCAGTTAGATGACCCCGAACAAAGAGTAAATGGCTTCTCTTGAAGTGAAAGTAAGTGCAGTACTTCTGCATAAGTGTTGATCTGTCCATGCTTTAGTTTAGACTGAATTAAACTCATGTGTTTATCTGCAGCGCTCTGAAGACTGTCTCTTATTTCATTGTGTCCTTTGAAACTGGTCTTATCGGGTGTGTTCACACTTGGCAGGTATGCCAGGTATGGTTGGGTTAAAACGAACTTTGGTGCGAATATATTAAGACATTTAATTTGTGAACTCTTTGACCACACTAGTGACTGAAACTTTTGAGAAGATGGGGGTTGGTCCAGCACCAAACAGGCTTTGATCCATTTTAATTGAAATATGAATTCAACACTGAACAAATACATGTAAATTAACCAAAAACAATGTGATGTCTTAAGCCTTATTCACACTACGAGCGACAGCAGAAAAGCGACAAGCTACCATTCATTTCAATGTAGTTTCGGCAACCTCCACTTTATTCCCTCAGAGCAAACTAATGGTAAGAGGACTGTGGTTATGAATATTAATATGTAGTTTCTATGGAAGTTTAACATCAACAGAAGGAGTGTCACTCCAAATGCAGAAGCAATGGTCAGACTTTATTGAAGATTACCAAAACAAACTTTTTTTTCAGTGGCACAGATTAATTATTCACTTTAAGAATAGCAATGTGAGCTAGCAAATTTTATGCAGACTTTAAAATTATATTTTACCCAAAAATCTAAATGTCTTTGACATTTGCTCACATTTAAGTGGTTCGCAACTTATATACATTTCTTTTTTTCTGTTGAACATAGTAGGAAGGGAAAAATACCATGGAAGTGACTTGTTGTTTCTTCCTACACTCTTCAGTGTATGTTCTTTTGTGTTCAACAGAAGAAAGAAACTTTTTTAAAGTTTTAGATCAAGTAGAGGATGACAGAATTTTCACAATGACAGAATTTTTTTGGTGAACTATCCCTTTAAGGGAACACCTTTGTACCCTTGAGGTAGCATGAGGTACATTTTTGGCCTTTTTAAGACTTTAGGTTCTAATATGTACCTTTAAGCAACAAATGTTGACCTATCACGCCTGTAGCCAGGGGGGTTTGGGTGGTTGGAAAGACCCACCCCCCACTGACAAAGTCTGGAATTTGGCCCCTATATGAGCTCATTTGTCCTATTTTTGAAAGTGTGCCTGATATAACTGATAGAAATAAGTGTAAATAAGTGATAGGAGAAGGTTTTAGGACAAATACAATTTTTAATTATATAAATGTACAAACTCTAAATGAGGAAATGAGCTGGTCAGTTTGTTATTTACCTACAGGCTACTGTTTTTAACATGGTTTTTAGTTGTTGTTTTTAGCAAAAGTCCTAAAATAGTTTTTTAATGATGCATAATAATAAATTTGTATTTTAAAAATAAGTATTTTTCTTTTTTATCCTTTTTATTTATTCATTCTTTTCTTTACAGCTTAGTGCCTTTATCAATCAGGGGTCGCCACAGCAGAATGAACCGCCAACTTATTCAGCATTAGTTTTACACAGTGAATGCCCTTCCAGCTGCAACCTATCACTGGGAAACATCCATACACTTTTGTTCACACTTATACACTATGGACAATTTAGCTTATGCAATTCACCTATAGTGCATGTCTTTGGACTTGTGGGGGAAACCGGAGCACTCGGAGGAAACCCAAACAAACACGGGGAGAACATGCAAAATCCACACAGAAATGTCAACTGACCCAGCCGTGGCTCGAACCAGTGATCTTCTTGCTGTGAGGGGATCGCTCTACCCACTGCGCCACCATGACGCCATTTATTCTTTTTATTTTATTTCTTATTTTATATCTTCTCTATTCAAAATTTTAAATTTAAAAGTCTAATCTCATAACTTTATTTATAAAATTGTAATAACACAGTTTAAACGCACATTTCTAAATAAACACTTTGTGCTAAAATAGTATGATAAGACAAAATTGTAGGACATATTTTTGTTGCATCAAAAAGTGTGGTTATGATCATCATCCAACAAGCAAATGCAACACATATTAGGGCTTAAAATGTCACTAAAATGCAATATTTGAACCTCATAATTTAAAAGAAATTGAGGAGCTCAACAAAAGCTCAAAAAGAACCACAACTTTCAATAGGCTGGCTACGAGCCTGCTTATTAAAAACATATCACCACAGTGACAGCTTTTGTATCTTTATTTCTGAGAGTGTATACTCTCATTTTATTTTTGTATTATATACTGTAGGTTCAGTGTTTCCCACAGTTCAACTGAGCTATCAGAAAAGTGCTTACTTGCAAATCTGTGAATTCCTGGCACTGTTTTGTCTCCTTTATGCAAGTTATAATTGCTTATTCATGTGCTTAATGATAAAAAATACCATCACATTTGCACACATACAACAAGCATGTTCAGTCTAAAACACATCATTATTTATTTGATGTTCGATAAGCTTTCTTTTAGTTAAGTATTAGAAAATTATGATTGAACACTACAGTAAGTGAACCACAGCTAATTGTAGAATGTCCTTGTTGGCTCAGACCAAATAAACCAAGACAACTGAACTTCCAAGTGTGAAAATGCTCAAAGCAGTTAAATACACTATAACCGATGGCATCTCTGAAGTTTTTTTTGCATGAAATACCGGAGTAACATCCATTAAACTAAACAATAATTGAAGTGTTTTAAAAACCAAGTGCCATGAGGTGTTATTTTTTTCCTCACAACTCATCAAACAATAAAAGTTAGCTTTTTAAAATTAAATTAAACTCCCAATTACTTGTTTCAAATATCTGCTGAACACAAATAAGATATTTGGAAGAAAGCTGGAAACATGTAACCATTGACTTTCATAGTATTTGTTTGGTGACAGATTTTCAGTCTTTCTGCAGCAATATTACAGATGTCTTTTGAACAAGTTTTCTGTATAAAACAGTGACCTCAAAAGAGCATTGGCCACATATATGCTTATGATATTGTCACATTAAAACACCAAGTGTAACATTATTAATATTGCAGATAAAAATAGAGCACAAAGTCTCTTCACATAGTTTCTATTATATGGATTTTATACAGCACACATTTATTATGCTATCTGAAATGATTTAATCCAGTTCTTTTGAATGAAAGTACTCAAACCAGAAGTGCAACACATGATTTGAAACACAGTATTCTCATCTCATATCCACATAAACACTGTGGATATAATAGCTGAAGTGACTCAGCAAGAGCTCTCTGGAGAATGTGTTCATGTGATGATCCAGATGTCTGCAGCATGTTGGAGTTATTGTTTTATGGCACAACTGATTACAAGCATCAATTAGTCACATGTCAATCCTGAGCATCATGCGCGACCCTACATTACGTGACTGGAGATAATGATTTACTGTCTGTAAAGTTTAATGGCAGGCCTTGCTGGAGAAGAGCTGTGCTGTAGTAATGTTATGGAATGAAGAGGTTACCCTATAGCAATACTCACGCTCTAGTGATTCTAAGCTTTTATGAGTTTATTTTTCTTCTGTTGAATACAAAATGAGGTATTCTGAGGAATGTTGGGGGGAGGATTGACATCCATAATTGGAACAAAAATTTTACGGAAGTCAATGGCTGTTTTTTCCCCAAACATTTTTCAGAATATCTTGTTTAGCGTTTAAAAGAAGACATAGAAAAAGAAGAAAAAACTCAATTAGGTTTGGAACAAGAGGATGAGGAAATGAGTGCAGGATTTTTAAGACATTCTGTGGTTGTTTCTTTGTATTTATATGCTTGTGCTGTCTAGCTGTTGATAAATGCAATATGCAATGTGATATGGCTGTACAGTATTTGATTATCTACAGCTATATCACAATATCACACTGCAACTTACAGAATTTGATTTATATACTAAATACACAAGTATATACAATATTGACAACTGGCACATCTTCCTGTACATGCACACCAACTTTATTGACATCTAAATCTTAATCTGTAAGATTAAGAAGGCGTTGGTCCTTATAACAGCTTTAAAGGGCACCTAGGTTACCCTTTTTTCCAAATTTAATATAAGTCTTTTGTGTCCCCAGAATGTGTCTGTAAAGTTTCAGCTCAAAACACCCATCAGATTATTTATTATAGCTTTCACTAGTTTGTATTTTATAGCTCTCAATAGATTTTTGCTGTTTTTGTGTACTGGGCCTTTAAGGCTAGTCCTCCCCACCCACCGTTTCCACGTGCCTGCCGCGCGTGCCTCAGTCTCCGCCCTCGGCTGCCTCAGACAACTGACATAGACATAAAGGAAGCAGATCTCACTTAACGTTTGTGACAAAAACTACAGTAAGAGCTTTATCAATGATTATTTGGTGCATCTGTTGTGTGGAGCTGAAGGATGAGTCACACACGATGTCGTTACAAAGTTCACACACACAGTCACACACACACACAGCGCAGACACACACACACACGCACATACATACAGCGCACGCGTTTAGCTTTGCACTGTCTTTGCACGCAAATGTGACAGGATACAGGTTAATATTCACTGCTGTATGGATATCTGTTACGTTAATGTACAAAATAAACCTGATTTAACGTCCACAAACCGGGATTGAAGCGTCTTTTATTATTGTTCTGACATGCGGCTGTGGTGATGAAGTAAAGCTGAAGTAAATCACTGTAATTCATTACACACATGCACTGTTTTAAAACATTTTAAACTTGTAAAACTCACTCTTGATTACATTTGATGATGATTGATGATCCTAAACTAAAAAGACCTTTTATTAAGGGTTGATTTGCGCACGTCCTGTCTTGTGGATAGGATTACAAACGTTACTACGGAGACATGTTAATACGCAGCTGTCAATCAATATTGGTGGGCAGGGGGACCGCACTCCTACGTCAAGTTGCGGTCGGTTTCAAAACTGCTCCAATTGGTCCACCGTTTTTATGTTGTTAAATTGAAAAAAAAGGACTGGGTGTGTTTATATCACCCCAATATGACGCTCTATACACTATACCTACACATATGTCTGTCCAAACATATGTGTGGACAAAAAAGTAGAAAAGTAGATTTTTTACCATAGGTGCCCTTTAAGTCTTCAGAGAAGGCTTTCCACAAGCTTTAGAAGTGCACTGTAAAACCCAATAAGTTAAGGTAACTCAAACCATTTGAGAAAACCGATTGCAACAAACCATTGAAGTTCAAAAACGAATCCAAATGAGTACTGTGAACTTAATCAATTTAATTAAACGAAGCAATTTGCGCACAGTTAAACCCAATTAATAAAGAGAACTCAAACCAACTGAGTTTAAGGCAACTCAAACCGTTTTAGGAAACCGATTTCTACAAACCATTTGAGTTAAAAAAACAAGTCTATACGAGTACTGTGAACTTACTCCATTTAAGTCCAAGTAATGAAGTATTAAATTAACTCATTACCTTCAACACTGAGTTCAAAACTCTTTTCAAATGAGAAGAATTAACTTTCAGTCAATTTTGAGTTAACTACACTCATTTTATTTGATAAAGTTGACTGTTGGGTTTTACAGTGTGTGTTTATGTAAACTTTTAACTATTATTCAAGAAGCACATTTGTGAGGTCAGTCACTGATGTTGAATGAGAAGGCCTGGCTTGCAGTCTCCATTTTAATTCACCCCATAGGTGTTTTTTCTTCTTCTTTGGATTATGGTCAGGACTCTGTGCACTGCAGGCCAGTCAAGTTCTTCGCACATAGTCATTCAAGTATTTATGGACCTTGCTTTGTGCACTGGTGCAAAGTCAGGTTTGAACAGAAAGGGGCTGCCCTCAAACACAATGCCCACCCGACAGCTTATTCTTAGAGCAAAATAGGTCATGCAACAAGATAATGACCCCAAGCACACCAGCACAAAAAGAAAAGAAAAGCATTGTGATAGGCCAGTCAAAGTTCAGGCCTCATCCTGACTGAAATCCTGTGGAGTGAGAGCTGTGCAAAAAACATAAATTGCCAAACATAAATTCCACATATAAAATACATATTACAAAATACTCCATGTATACGTATATGTTTGTAGTTTGTTTGTTTTGATTATCATTTTATTTTAATGGATAAAAATGTAGAGGATGTAAGTAAGATTTACTATTATTAAATATTTTGATGATGATTATTTTATTTTAGAAGTGAGATTGTAAAGATTTATTGTTCATTTGATACTACGCCTTTTTTTAGGGATTTATAAAGCATAAGGGGTCACAAAACTTGATGAAGTTGGGGTCATAAAGCATTTAACATGCCTGAATAATAAAATATATAAATGTATATATAAATTTGAATAGTTTATTAATCATTTACTAACTCATTCTGATTGATCTTTAAAAAAAACTCAACTACTCTTAAATACAAAAGATTTGTAAATAATGTGTTACGTCCGGACCTATTTGTTTCTGTTTTGTATTCCTTTTCTTTCTTTCTTTCTTTCTTTCTTTCTTTCTTTCTTTCTTTCTTTCTCTGCTACGCTCTAGTAGGAGATAATGATCGTTACCTGCTGCCACTTATGAACAGCTCAGTGATTGGAGGACAAGAAAATCAGTGGGCATTTAAGCAGCATGTCTCCACTAGAACAGTGTGTGTGTGTGTGTGTGTGTGTGTGTGTGTGTGCGTGTGTGTGCGTGTGTGTGTGTGTGTGTGTGTGTGTGTGTGTGTGTGTGTGTGTGTGTGTGTGTGTGTGGCGCGCGCGCTCTATTGTGAGGCTTTATATTCCTTGTTTGATCCTTTAAAACATTATTTGTTGATTAGGAGCTTTAAATTGTTTAAGTTCTGTTGATGCTGTGACCATCTTATGCAGCATTTGCCTCAGAAAACTCTTGTTTTTGATTGTAAGTTTACTTTTGTTTTCACTACTACTTTATCCACTGTTTACTTTTTGTTAATTTGGGATTGGGCTAGTAGAGAGGGGCTGCCATTTTTCTTTTTGTAACTGTTTTCTCCTGTTTATATTAGTAAGGGAGTGTTTTTGATGTATTTATTTTCTTTCCTTTGGATTATTTATTCTTCCCTTTCAGTTAGAGAACTTTTGTTTGTTTTGGCTTGAACCCCTCTTGAAGCTTTCTTGGAACCCTCCCCTAATTATTTGATAAATCATTTGTTAATCTTTACTCCAGTTGCATTTTTCTTTTGTTTATCCTTTGAGAGGTTGCTCATGGGACTTCACTGCTGACACACACGCACCCAAACTTCACTAACATTCTGTTGCGTACCTGTGACCCCCTAGGCAGAGTTGAAGGGAACGTAACAAGTGCAATACTTATTTTAGTCATGAAAAATTAATCAGTTACAAAGAATAAAAGTGCAAATATTAAGCACATTTTAAATGTGCTTATACAGTTAGTCAAGAATAGAGCATTTGTATCTGCAGTTATAAACTGCTAAACATCTATTAATCTAGAGTTAATGCTTAACAAATAATGAATTCACTATTTGCTAATGCTTAATAGATGATTCATATGTTTTACATTTTAATGAGAATAGTTTGGAGGTCCTTCAGAACCTGAACAGTCGAGAAGTCTGGTTTAGGTGATCCAACCCCCCTACTGTAAACCTGTCGTGAAGAATTTAGACGTATTACATGCAGGGCTGGATTAACCAATGGGCATTATAGGCACAGGCCCAGGGGATCCTGCGCACTTGGGGCCCCTGCGAGGGAGGGGGAGAGGGGGGGATGCTGATTTTGGAGTGTCTATTTAGGCTAAGTGCAAATAGCGCACCTTGTTGGAATAAGCTAGTTGAGTGCTTCCCGCCAGCACCGTTTGATCAACAGAGACAAAATAACTTAAGAGCTCAGTAGAGAGCAGGTGGGTGTGGCGTAGCTCGTAAAGAGCATGGTAATGTTTGAGGCGACCAATCATGAACGCGGTTCGAATCCAGCGTCTGATGAACACGTTCTTCTTTTTTCCTCCATTACATATCAGATTGGAAATGCATTTATTTTCAATAGAAAGAAAATGTTTTTGTTTAAAAATGTAAAAAAGTATATAAAATATGTAAAATTAATCACAATGTATTTAATAAGGATAATAATAAGAAATATTCTATAAACAGTTATTTTCTACCTGGTGTTAAATGTTAGCGACATCTTAATATAATTAATCTGTATTTAAAATGTTAGTCGCCCTGCTTCACCCATATTCTCCGACCTCATGGAGAGAGAGACAGAGAGAGAGAGACAAGAGAGAACTGGTACAGTGTGTGTGATTTCGGATACTTTCAGCTTTATAATCAAGTGCTTTTTGCCTACTCTTCATCATCACGAGGGAGACAGTAGGAATCATTAATAAGTGTGTGTGTTATGGAAGACTCAGATTCATAGAACTGGACTGGAAAGGTGTTATATCCAAATCATATGCATTATAAGTTTGTAGAAGTTATACATTAAATGTTTAGTACTGCTTCAGTAAACTTGGAACAAGTATATTAAAAACCATTAATTTTCTCTAGTTATATTACTATTTTATTTATCAAAGTGTGCTTTAAATGCTTTTAAAATCAGGTAAATCTTTGTTGACTATAAATATGTACTATGTCATTTATTGAAAAAATGTGGGCAAAATATTATAGATTAACTTTATTTTAAAAATATTATATTAATCTTATTTTTTAATTCAACTATAGGGGTGCGGCCTTGTAGGGGGGCCCTACAAGACATTGTGCCAGGGGCTTCTGAATTCTTAATCCGGGCCTGATTACATGATTCGGTAACACTTTATTTTGATGGTCCCTATTGCGCATTTTGTTGACTAAAAGTTGCATTGCAACTACATGCCAATTACTTCTCATTTAAGTATTAGTAGACTGACCGCTTAAGATCTGCTGATATGCTCCTTTAACAGACATTTAACTGACTATAAGAAACTTTACAAGTACGTCAACTTACACTAACCCTAATCTCAACCTAACAGTCTACTTATAATCTAATGAGAATTAGTTGGCATGTAGATGCTATGTAACTTAAATTCAACAAAATGCATTAAAGGGACCATCAAAATAAAGTAATACCCTGGACTCTTCCCTCAAAGTTTAAAAGCAGTTTCAATAAACATTAAATAGTGCATATGATTTCAGAAACACATTTTCATGCACACTTTCACACGGCAGTCTTTTAACGCAACCATCTCCGGATGACTTCATGCTATTGTTTTTCACTGTGAACAGGCCCAACAACAGTTAAGATGATGTTATGTTTAGATAGAAAAGCAGATGAATTTACTAATGATGAATTTTTATGAAGACACTATTTGACTATCCATGAATCTGATAATGAATTAGAATGAAACGGTTGTATTGTTTGTATACAGTAGATGCAGACAGTGTATGCTTTGGGGTATGGGGATAGGATATGCTCTTTCTAGTATACAAATCATTACATCTATGGTAAGTCCCCATAAAGATAGCTGTACAATTGTGTGTATGTGTGTGTGTGTGTGACACAGCATGGTGTGATACTCTCACATCAAATCCTCTTCGTTCCCCTGAGGGACAGACGGGTTTTCTCAGTCTTCCCGATCCGCTCAGAACTGGACCCCGGCAGTTGCTGGAGTGAGTCTCTGTCTGTGTTTGTGTGTGAAAGAGAGAGAGAAACCTTGTCTGTGTCCCCAGCTTGAGTGTGTCAGGGAGGAGCTTAGAAAGAGAGAGAGAGAATAATCAAGCAGAAGAGATTAAGGGAAGACGAGCTGCAGGGATTCAATGCAAGCAGACAATGGTTACGTAAGTTAACGCATACTGGGAAAGACCAGTGGAGACTGGAGCTCTCGCATGAGAATGAACTAAGCCACCACAGAACAGATCACTCTTTGAAAAAAACAGGGCTGCTTATCTGTTTTCTGACAAAGTGTGGATCTTGATTTGTCAGTCATGCATCTTGCTTACAAAATTTATTTTTGTGCATAAAAACCCATATGTAGGCTTTCCCAATTGTCTGAATGAGGTGAATCAATCCTGCTCTGGTCTAACATGAACATTCATTCATTTTCCTTCAGCGTAGTCCCTTTATTCATCAGGGGTCACCACAGCGGAATGAACCACCAACACCAACTTATCCAGCATGTTTTACACAGCGAATGCCCATCCAGCTGCAACCTATCACTGGGAAATAACGGGAACATATATAACTTTATTATGTAACATGCAAATCATCTGTAGTGTTTTTATGTTCTTTTGGCACAGTTTGGGTCATGACCCACATCAAAGTAAATGAATCGGAAGGTATGAATTTTCAGCCATTTTACAATTTTGTGTCTAATTTACATTGTAGAGCAAACATGTATTGTCAAGTTAAGATTACCACAGACATTAACTTTCTAAAAACAAAACAAAAAAACAGCCAATTGTAAGACTATAGAAAAACTTTAAGGAACCCAAAACAATTTGAAAAGCTCAGATGCAAAAACAAATAAATAAATACAATAAAATAAATAAATCTCTAAAGATGCTTTTACACCTGTGAATTGATTCCCTTGTTCCGAAACAGGGATTAAATTTGTTACAGTGTTGCACTTTGTTCTTTGTGCTGTTCGCTTTCACAAGGCAAAGTTTCTAAATGGACCAAAATAGCTAAAACAAGTCACATGCGAGTAAACTGTCATCACATTTGGTCAAAGTTTCAAGGTTTTTTGAGTCTCGCTTAGCTGTCATGCGTCCTTATTTTAATTTATGTTGATGAGGGATAAGACATTATAAGTGAAAAGCTGCGCTTTAATTTTGAATGTTGACACCCACAGACATCGTCACCAGATATAAATCAGAGGTAACGTTAAGACTTTCTCATACATAACTGTTGGCTAGAATTATGCATATAGGCTTTACAGCGAGAAACAGATAAACCAAGACTGCAGTTCGATCAATTTTCCCAACGGATAAACAGCTCTCATTAATAGTTAACATGCTTTCACTTTCATATGTGATATGATACACATTTAAGGGTAACACCAAGCCCTACTCATCATTCTCTCTTCATATAGTTGTATATATGCCGTGATATATTACATATCCATAATACTCTGTGATATAGCCTGGTTCAGATCGTATTGCTTTCTCACTACAGACGTTCCGCTTCAGAGTTTGTTTTAATTGAGCCGAGACCACCTCATTCAGGCGATCTCAGATCTATTATTTTAGAGCAGATCCGAGCGTGATTGCTGGATTCATATATGTCAAACGAACTGCTCTAACTGGGGAAACACGCCAGGTTCCAAAACAAAAGTCTAGGTGTGAAGGAGTGCCATCTGAAATTTTCTTCTGAAATGTGCATTTTTTTCTCAGGTTTCTGTGTGTAGGTTCAGTAATTTCACCTTTATGGCAAATAATAGGTTATTTTCATTGCTTTTAACATGAAATAACTGAACATAAACTTTCCAAAGAAAATGTCAGACTCCTAATTTGTTGTCTGAATTTTGACACCATTCCTGCACCAATCTATAACAAAACTAAATTTAGTTTTGTAGTTACTAAACTTTTGTTAATAGTGGAAACAAAGTTTTTGTATTTCCAGTTTTCCAGCCATTTTAGTGCCTTGTTTAAGTTTTATTTTCATCAAATATTTGTTATTAGTTTTAACTTTATTTGAATTGCATTTTTAAATTTGAATTCCCTGCCATCCCTTTCCCAAAATAGCCCTAGTTTTAGTTAACAATAATAAAAATAGCTTTTCAGGGGTCATCACTTATTTCAATTTAGTATATGTCACTTTCACACATTGGTTATTTTGTATTTGAATGCAAAATCAAAACTATTTGAGTTTAAGGATGGTAATTTGCACAAAATTTTCCTTGGATGACAATACGTTGGCTTTTGTTGCTGGGAAACATTCATTGGAGTAGCTCATTTAACCTGGGAAAAGTAAAATATTTGTAATAAGGTGGGAGTTTCATATAAACCGTTAAATAAGGATTTATTTTGCTCACTTAAGCCATGGGAATACCAATGATGCGAGACAAAGGGCAAGCAGCTACTCTGACCTCTCTTTAGTCTATAGTAAGCACAAGTTTGTGCAAAGATGTTACGTAAGAATCTATTCAGACCCCTCAATACCAATCAACACAAACAAAAAGAAATACCACTAATATGTGACTAACTGCACTCTTTCTGAGAGACAGTTGGCAGAGCTTCAGTTCTGATCATTTATATCAGACAGCCTTTACAAAGGCATTAAACAAACTGATAAATGACGTTTAATGTTTTGTCTGTATGATGATGTAATGGCTCTTCAATGCATGTACTGGATTGATTTTGATGCCTTTTTGGCTTTGCTAACGTGACACATTTACTCTACACAGTATTCAAATCGATCAATGAAATGTGCTGACAAAAATAGATTTGCTAAAGTCAAAGTGCACTTGGCGTATGCTAAGTTAAGTTAGCCTATTTGAATCTCAAAAAGTCAACATTTGCAGTACACCCATGTGTACTGCTTTTGTAGGTATAAGGTTCATTGATCTAAAATAAGCTTACATGACTGTTTTAAAATGTCTTTAATGGAAACAGAATGACAACGTAGATTGAATTATTGATCCTTTCGCTTAATGTTTAGCGCAACAAAGGTATCATCAAGTACTGGCGTTTCATTCAATAGGAAAGGTTTGGCATTCTCCTGCATCGGTTGGGAATCTTGGGATTGGTAAACAAGTTGCATTACTACTGCTAACCAGTAGAGGCCTCTACCACAGCACATATCTGAGGTGATGCACTAACGTAAAAAATCTAACTGCATCAAACTGGTTCACTGCTGTCTTTTGAAAAGATGCCTCTTTTGTAACCCTAAATACTTTTTCATAATATTTGGACTGAAATTAAGAGTTCAAAAGAGTACAAAAACCTTTAAGTGCCATGTGAAAATTTTATTAAATATGAGCATTTTTCTCAGACTCCTGTGTGTAGGTTCATTCATTTCATTTTAATGGCAAAGAATATGTTTTATTCAAAGCCTTTAAACTGAAATAACTGAACATAAACATAGGAACTGAAAAGAATAGCTAATTTTAGAAGAAAATTCGATGGCACATAGAGGTTTTTGCATCTGAACTCATCAAATATGAAGTCATCTGAATCAGCAATCAAAATCCAACACACATTTAGATTAATGTATTATATATATATATATATATATATATATATAT
>CAIGQZ010001336.1:33726264-33754120 GCA_903798205.1 Danio tinwini
ACACACACACACACACACACACACACACACACACACACACACACAGGATTTGCACACTGGTCTTACCTTACAGTAATGCTACTTGTAAATTAAGTCTTGACATGACTTGAATCACTTTGAAATGATTACGTTATCTTCTGTCCTGTCCTTTGATGCAAGTCCTACAGCTCTGGCATTGGTTGCCCATTATTTATTCACGATTTAATTAAAAGTCCATTTTTAAGAAGATATGATATATTTTTTCAGTCAGTCAGAGCACCTACAGACACTCCTATTCAACTTTACTGCATAGAAGAAGAGCAACTACTGGACAAAAATAACCGTGAGCTCAGGTGCGCCCTCTTCATTGCGGCGAGCTACTGCCTGCCTCACCTCATGTTTTTTCACTGTGGCTTTATATCAGATTTTAACACTAAATTAGTGATAGACATACGTGGAATATATTACATATTATATGGAAAGTAAGGACTAGAATGTCTAGAATGTATAAAAACATTTTAAAAAACATTACATTGGTAGCATACAATGAGTTAGCAAAAGGGCTCAAGCCAGTAAAAGCTCAAGCCAGTTTGCAAGGGATTGCTCAATCTGACAAGAGACTCGTGCTGCCTCACCTCGCTTCCTACGCTGTAATTAAATAGGAAATACACAAAATACAACGATTTTGATCATAAAAATTATTGAAATCATTTGAATCATAGAGAAATTGCATCAGATTAGTGGAAAAAAATATTGATTTTGCCATTAGTATACATCTTATAATGGCAGGTGAGGATGATGACAGGTGAAGCCCTGCCTCCCCTGCCCGCACGTCCCTGATATATATATATATATAAGCAAATAAGCGTTGTACACATTGCCATTTTTCTCAGAAAACATATTTCTAAAGGTGGTGTTGACTTGAAATTTTCACCTGATGTAAGTAACAACCAAATAAATCCTTATATGCAAAGAAAACAAATCTGATTATTGTACAAAATAAGCTATTTGTAATAAAATGAAATGACACAGAAAAACAGTATTGAACACATGAAGAAAAGGATGGGGTGGTGGTGAAAGTCAGTGAAAGTCCAGACAGCAGCTGAAATCTCTCAGTAGTTCTTTAGCAATCCTCTGCCCTTTGTCATTGTAAGTTAACATTAGCTGCTTCAGTACAACATCTACATTAACAGAATGATGAAGATGAAATCAGGGTGGACATTTTAACAAGACAATGATCCAAACACAGCCAAGGAAACTCTCAAATGCTTTCAGAGAAAGAAAATCAAGCTGTAAATGGCCCAGCCAATCACCTGACCTGAATCCATTATAAAATCCAAATAAAGAGCAGATTTGATAGACAAGACCCACAGAACCATCAAGATTTTGACACTCTGATGAAGTCTGTGAAAAAACACACACTTAGGCAATTCATGTGACTTCATTCTCCATATAAGAGGCATCTTTAAGCTGCCATCACCAAAAAAGACCTTTATATAAAGCATTAAATACATTTCAGAAGTTTAGTGCTTTCTCCTTGTGTTATTTCATTGTTACTACACATAACTAATGTTTCAGATTTTCCTTTTTTTAATGTTTGTATTGTTTGGGTTTTTACCAAAATCTGGTTTAATTCTGTGTTAACAGCTCCTTTAGAGATATTATTCCCATAAAATTCCCATAAAATTATCCTTCCCATAAAAAAACATGACATGTTCAATACTTATTTTCCTTGCTATATATATATATATATATATGGATATGGATGTGACATTTGCAGTAAAATCTCAAAACATAAATTGACAAAGGAAGTATATGTTAACATCATATTAAAAAAATCTGTTTATATTTTCCAAAGCAACTGACCAAAGAGTTGTGGAAGCAGAAATCTGTAAACATTTTTTATATTTTAAATGAGGGATGGATGTGACGAAAAAAGTCTGCGAGTTTACAGTTATACAACATACTTTGTAAAAATTCTGTGAATTAAACTGCACAACCCAAAAGAAACTATGCTAATCAACAGGATAAGAGTTTACTCTCTATAGAACAAACGTGATTGATTTTATTTGATTTTATATTTTTACATTTATAAGGAAAAAGCTTCGTTATGGATGTGACGGATGTGAAATTGCCACTTGTGTGACTTTTGTAAATCAAATATAATTGTTTGAAAACATTGACAGAGACATTTTTGAGTATTTTTAAAGCACTGTAAAATACAAGCCCACACAAAAAATGTGGAAATGGTTTTGCTATTTTGGTGAAAACTTAATTTTTTTCATGGCAAGGTTGACATTTGCATGGAATTGCTCATATATATAGTGCTCCTACAGGTGGTTTGTCAAGCCTTTCTTTACGTAAACAAGAATAAAAGAAGTTAAAGTATAAGAAATAAAAACAAAGAATACAACAAAGAATACAAATGTTTAAAGAGATTAAAATGTGTTTAAACAGGTTTTAAATCAATAAAAAGAAAACAAAAACTTAATAAAGCAATCTGTTGAAAGTAGCACAGTTCTAATTCAGATTTGAATGCCCCTTATTGTAATTAATCGCATCCACAATAAAAGTTTGTGTTTGCATATTGAATTTGTATATAGAAATATTGTGTATATAGAAATAAAGAACATAAATAAAATACAAAGAAACAAAATAAAACCAAAATATTCACATATAGTTAATTTGTATTAGATATTTATCTTATAAATACAAATAAACATTTTCTCAAATATATACATGTATGTGTGTGTGTCTGTATATAAATATTAAAGTGGTGGTCCACAGTGTATTTTTATGGCTTGGTTGTGTTTATAAGATGCAAAGCAATGTGTGCTCATGCTTCATTTGTAGAAAAGCATGTTATGTTTTCATATATCTTACTTTGATTATATACAGTTAACATGAAAACGACTGTCATATTTCCTAGTTCCTCTGACAGGCCCGCTCTCAAGAAGCTCTGATTGGTCACCTAACATAATGTGCTGTGATTTGCAGATTGGCTCCACATCATCAGGAAGCGTCACATGCCTTCAAGCACACGCTTTTTGCGCTGTGTAAACAGTCAGTCAGACAAGCTGTTAGCAGCAGCAGTTTGTGCCTGAATCTGACAGAAAAAGAAGTGCACACAGCTGAACCTCACGCCTGCCCTCTAAAATAAAACCTGACAAGTGTCTTTCAAATATATTCGGAATAAGCATGTGTAAGTAATATAAAACGTTCACATATCTTTTGCGAGTTCGTTATTTGAGATGTAGAACGCAGGGAAAGCAGCTGCATAGAGAGACACTGCTGCGCTGCTGAAGATTGTGGCTGTTTACAGGGGTTTGACAGATAAAAATGAATATGTAGCTAAATTGTTAGCGGTGCCAAACAGCGTTTCCCATTGTTTACATCCTTGTTTACGTCCTTGCTAACATACAGCTAACTAGGCCCATGCAGAGGCTTTCCAAAGGGCATGTGCAGAATTGAAGATAAGGGCACAACATGTCAAGAACGCGAACTAAAGAGCGAGAGTGGGGCTGAGGTCAATGTCTCTCTTTGCAACTTTGAACATCTTACATTCAGAGATGTTATTTATGTGCACACATCTACATTATATATCAACTAAAGTTTCAAATATGATGTCGTAGTGGACCACCATTTTAAGTAATACAAGCTTTTATTTTTCAATGCAATTAATTGAGATCACTCTTTTGACAGCACTACTTGTGTAAATGTACTCCAAGCTGTTACTAGCATGTCACTTTATGTTCAGCAAAACTGCGTACTGTAAGTAACTGCATTGTCAATAAACATGATTTTCATTGTTGTTGATTTGGTGGCATATTCAGGATGTGTGAAAGCAGTGTGTCTGCAGAACTGAAACCAGCACAGAATGTGTTTCTGAAGCTCTCAGTGTCTCCCTCATAACAGCGAGAGAGAGAGCCAGCAAAACAGCCACGAGGAAAACCTTACTGTTGCTAAGCAACTGAGGATGTCCCAGTTTAAAGCAGAACTGCCCATTGTACTACAGCTCGTTTCAAAGTGAAAACACGTAATGTTTACAAAATACTTTGTGACCCCTGCAAACTGTACTGCGGTAACCTGTGACAAAAAGGTTACCTTTGCACTATGCTAGTGCGAGAGCCTGGGTTAAATACAAGGTCCAGAAACAGATAAAGCTAATATAATAATTAATAATAATAATAACCCTGCTGAAAAAAACAGCATATGCTGGTAAGGTATGTTTTGATGCTGGTATGCTGGTCTTGCTGGTTTCAGTGCTGGTATTGCTGGTTTAAATGCTGGTTTTGCTGGTCTTGCTGGTTTCAGTGCTGGTCTTGCTGGCCTGAGTGCTTGTCCTGACCAGCTTTGAGACCAGCAGGACCAGCATTGAGACCAGCATTAAAACCACCAAGACCAGCATCAAGACCAGCAAAACCAGCATCAAGACCAGCAAAACCAGCATTGAAACCAGCAAGACCAGCATCAAAATATACCTAACCAGCATATGCTGTTTTTTTCAGCAGGGAATAGACTGTAACAGTGACAGGGCACTTTTGGGAGTATTTTATATATTCATCCTCTCCATAGGGATTTCAGGAATTATTCAATTCAGAAGGAATACAGGGAATCAAACCAACTTGCTTTAAGTTTTTCACAGCATTTTAAGGCTGGTACACACAAAGCAGACACCGAAAAACTAGCGCAGATGAAACCCAACTGTGTTTGTTGCTTCACATTAGCTCATGTCTGGACCAACAAGCTGTGCATGAATACACCAAATGGACAAAAGCCGACTGAAATGAGAACGGCATTCTGCACTTGCATGGGAGGATTTGTCTTTCCTCATCTCAGGAGAGCAGTGTCTTTTTTCTCTTTTACAACGAAAACCCTTTCCGACGAGACGCATGTGTGAAAAGTGTAACTAAGCAACTAAGCAGCGCTTACTACCATTATTACAGTAACTGTCACTCACCATGGAAGAAATTTGCTCCTGAAAATGTCTAATCTAATAATCCTTTTCAAATGTTTGAGAAATGTTGTAAAATTACAGCCGCTACATTACTTCACTATGTCATACTCACGCTCTGATTCTTTGTTGAATAACCAATTGCAGTGCTCTCTTCAGCTGACGGCGCAGATTCTACGAGCTGAATCGTGCCAACATGCTCTGACATTAACCCAACGAGAGGCGACGTGAGGAACACACCACACCAACAGGCCAGACCAATGCTGACCAACCAACGTAGGCTCATTCTGAAAATGTCGCCCTACATACATTTCTGGAGATTTCAAATTATGTAACCAGAAGTACGTATGGCTGCATTTCGATTTTAAAATGAATGCTATGGGGCGGTATGACACTGTTCCTTTTTTGCACTTACCAGTTTGTCCAGTTAGCTCGCCAGGAACGTCAGCGGACTTGAGACGCAGAGAGGAGTTAACCATGACGACAGGGTTGATGAAGAACTAAAGTCTGGTGCAGAACGGTTCCAGAAAGCATGTAAGACAAAAACATAAGCCAAAAAAATTAAATAAGTAAATAACAGGGTGAGATTGTGGTAAAATCTGAAAATGTAATAAAAATCAGGTAAAAGCTTTTCTTTTTCTGAATTGCTTTTTAAAACTGTCAGTTGGGTTTAGGGAAGTGGGTGCATGGGTCAATTGGTGCTTTTGAAAACACTATTGGTTGGGTTTAGTCGAACAGCAGGTGCAAGTGGCACTCGCAAGAGAAATTTAAGATCTCAAAAAGCATACACAGCAGCCTCTAGTGAATTTGCGAAAACAAAAACTGCCCAAAAAAAAAACGTAGCTCCTGGTACGTATTTGGCACTCTCCAGAAATTTACATAGCGGTATGTTTTCAGAATGAGTCTGGATTGTGACTAATGGATCAAAAAAGTCCAGCAGCCAGCTTTTTGTGTCTGGACCATTAGGAACCTGAAAGTGGAGATTTTAAAAACAAGTTTCCCTCAATGCTTTTTCTTCCGCAACAGGTCAGGGTGCATATTTAGTATGGGGAATATAGCCATTAGAGTCATATTGCCCATAGTAAACACACACACACACACACACACACACACACACACACACACACACACACACACACACACACACACACACACACACACACACACACACACAATTAATTGATGCGGAAGACAAAACAACAAAGAACAAAATAATTTTTACAGTTTTTCTGGCACACAAAATTGTTCATGAAGCTTAACATGATAAGAGTTGAACAAATAAAGTCACGTGGAATGTTTTGACAATGTTGTTCCTTTTCTGGAATTTGTACATTTCAGGACCATTGCTATCCATCGAGGATGAGGCAGCTCTCAATTTATATCTAAAATATCATAAATTGTGTACTGAAGGTAAACAAAGGTCTCTTAAGGGATTGGAACCATGCTGAGTAATTCATAATTTAATTTTCATTTTTTTTACTCCTGGATCAAAATAAACACAAGCGTGGGTTACCAGTTTGAGGAGCGAGTGATTTAAACTGTGTTTTAAATAAAAGCAACGACACGCGATAGAGGGAATATTTTCCATATTAAAAGGAGTTTTTGTCCTAACCAACACCTCAAATTGATATATTAGAAACGGCTTCTATTTCTCACAGCTGAACATGTGAAACCTATGACAGTGATCACCTCAGGTAAAACTCGAGTGCTTTATTCAGTGCCAAATGCTAACAATGTGAGTTTGAATACCATTTTACATGGCATTTATTGACATTTACTGAAAGCAGCAGCAGATCACCTCAGATCTTGAAAATACAATAAACCGTTTGAAATTGAACTTTAGAACTAAACACATATGAGTGATTCAGCATCTACATTTAATGATGTTAAAGAGGGTTAACATGTATTAAATAGATTCTAAACCTTACCATTTTGTGAGTGAGTGCATGTTCTGTGCTTCAGAATGGCTGTATTTAAATTTCTGTCGTGTTTCGTCTGGTGCAAACAGCCAAATTGCTCATCACTGTGTATCTCATCACAAAGCGTGTTGTTAGGAAATATTTATTTAATTTGCTAATTAATAACCTCATGTGGAACTGAATCGGTTTCATTTTAACGTCTGATGCTGTCCTCCGGAGCTCGCATTTTTGCTCATGAATGCATGCTTTCAGAGCCTTTCTGAATCAATAAATGAAATGCGCTGTTTTCCAACAAGGCAACCCGAGGTGCTGAAATGTAATTGGCTAAACTGGCATCGTGCAGGTTAAATTTACCTAAACAAAGACAGCGTTCCGACATGGAAAAACCATTTTGAAAGCAGAATATCTGACGTCAGCATTGTTTTTCAGTTAAACAAGTATGTTCACTTGGGATGTTTCTTAAATATCTGCACACATATTAAGCTATTTTTATGCTTTAGAAGAGTCAAAAACTTACATACAGCACCTTTAAATAATATTTACTTCACTACATTCCAAAACAAAATATTGATTTGTGAATGAGCTGAATTTTGTCCACCAACCTGATGAAACATTTCACAAGTTGCACTGAACAGTGAATACAGATCCAATTGAATCTGTTCACATCCAGCAGGCACACAACATTATAAGACGCTACTATTAGGTTAGATTTAGGTTGTGACATCAGGTGACCAAAATTCAATAGCCAGCGTTTAAGAACAACATTATTTTGATGTCCAATAATGACGTTAAATGACGTTGATATTTGGTTGAATTTAAGTTGTGTTGGAAAGTGAACAAAATCCACAACATCTTAAACCAACATCAAATTGATGTCAAATACTGACAATTATTTATCAGGTATTTTTCAGGCAATTAAAATCCAACATCTGCTCAATGTCATAATGGTACCATTCATACAACATCAAGCTGTAACATCATTAGATGTTGATATTTGGTAGATTTTAGGTTAGACGTTGGACATTGACGTTGGCCTGACGTTGGGTTCTAACATCAACCCGATTTTCATTTATAAACAAAATGCAACGTCCCCACGATGTTGGGGTACAACGTCATTCTGACGTCATGTTGACGTCTTGTGCCTGCAGGGCAAGTTAACAACTCACTGATTCAAATGATATAGTTAGAGCAAGTTAATGATACATTTTTCTGATTAAATGGATATTCCCAGGCCCAGTCTTCAAGTGTAGATATAAATATAGCTACTCAAATACTGTAATTTTGGCTAAATGTCAAAAGTACATAATGCAGAAAGCTTAGTCATTTAGAAAACAGCAGTAAATAAATAATATGACAAGTCTAATTTGGTTTAATACGTTTTTTTTATGTAATACTTGTATTTATTTTTTATGTTTTGTTTTATGTCCTAAAGTTCTGCAGTTTCTGTGTAAATGATCAGTGGTGGAATTTTGTGATGCAAATGTCAACCGTCAAATCTTACCAAACTGGTCAGAGCTGCATGGGCCTGTTAGCTATATCTATATAGTTATCATTCTTGGTGTGAACGGGCCTTAACACTTGTACAGTACATATTGTTCTGGCTATTGTGTCATTAGCAGTCAATTCCCAAGAAGCCACAAATGTCTAGCAGACATCAGGTGAACACCTAAGACAGGCGTACTTCCGTGAAGTTTGATTTCCATTGTTCATATGGCTGAGAGATAAGCAAGAGAAATTGACTGTAACTTAACAATGTCTTTGCAAAACAACTTGTTCTTTTGACTTTTACTGATTAGACATTTGCCAAGATCACAATACAGTATACCAAGGCCTTAAACTTGAACTGTGCCTATTGAACATCAGGTCAGACAAGGATGTTCTTTCTGTTCAGTTACTTTCTCTAAAAGTCCAGGTTTACACAGCGGCATAACACAATACTTTTGGCTTTGTTGAGACTTGCGTAGATAGTACAAGGGTCTGGTTCACTTTTTTCCCTGTGAGATTTCTAGCACTCACAGAACAGTCTCTTGTAAACCAAAACAACAGAGTCCACTGAGAGTTTACAGGTTCAGTTCCATAAAGCAGCAGTGTTTCATTCACACAATAGGCTTTCATATAACGTTTCCTCAGTGATGTCCTGGCCTGATACAGCCCACTCGCTCCTGTCTCTTTCAGTGCTCGCTGGGACATCCTAATCCCCAGCTGGACTTACTGCTGGCCTGAGAAAAGAGAGAAAAGTTGTGAAACCTCAAATCGGATCATGGTAAAATGTGTCACCGGGCTCATTAGAGGTACAGATGGAGTTGGATTTATTTTTTGTACGTCACAGTCTTTGTGAAATACTTTGCAGTAGGTCATACTGTTTCTTTGGTAGTGATACTGTTATTATAAAATATAAACCAGATTTAAATGTCTAGTTTCACAATTTTTAGGTTTATTCTGGATGTTGATTTGCACTCTCAGAAATAAAGATACAAAACCTTTTCTAAAGGTACACTTTTGTACTTAAAAGGCCCACGTTTGTCTCTTAAGGGTACAAATTGATACCTAAAAATAGGGATGCTCTGATCAGGTTTTTTGCAGCTACCAAGTACCAATTCCTTGTCATGGTGATCGGCCGGTACAGATTTCCTCATGATTTCAGGTTTCACATTTTTCCTCATGCAAACATAATTTACCTCCTCACAAATTGTAGCTGATGATTTATAATATAGGGGTGCACACATACGTCTTCCTCTGCTTGTAAACTCATGAACATAAACACATGTGATCGATTCATGAGACGGGCCTGGGGTGCGTTTCCCAAACAACGACATAACTTGTGGCTAAACTATCATAGTATGATGCATCGTTTGGGAAAAGAACAATGTAGTGAGGAGTGTTTCCCAAAACTGTAGTTTCTCTGTTCGCAGATCATGTTAGTTATAACGTAAAACGTCCATAATGATGCTTCAAACAAGGTGGAGTAACTACTTCTTTAGTGAAAAAACACATTATTTTTTGTGCAAATTATATTGTTTTACATGCACATGCATAAAAAAACAATATAAGTTTCAACTGAAATTAATATTAACTGAAATATATGTAGACAGCAAATATAGGACCTATATATATTTCCTTTACAAATATTATAGAGAATATTCCATATAAAATCACTAAGCTAACGTATAAGTTTGCGATGCAGTTTGTGAATGTTTGTTGGAACGATGGATTTGGGAAACGCCAAATCAACAAACTATGTAACGATGCAACCTACAACCTTAGTTGACTAATGATGGTTTTCAGAAACACACCCCAGATTAGCGAGAACTGATCGAGTCATGAAATGTGATTATCAGCAGATACCGATCTCTGGCTGATCGATTGAAGCATCCCTACCTTAAAGTACAAATGTGTACTCTAAAGGTATACAAATTTGTAATTTAAGGTACTAATCTGAAAAGGTACCATCCCAGTGACATTTTGTACATAATGCTCCGGTTACTAAGGTAACCCTCGTTCCCCGAGGGGGGGAACGGAAATGCTATGTGGAAACTTCCACTATGGGGATTTCATTCAGAAAGCCAATCATCTGAAAGAGTATGTAAACGGGCCAATGAAATGCCAATGAGTTGGCAGCTTCAGCTTGCGCACCTGATGCTCGTTGCAATCAATTTGCTATAAGAGCACAGCACGCGCAAAGCCAAGCATCATTTTTTAGCGGAAGAGACTTTCACCTCAACAGCTAAGGGGCAATCATTATGGCGAAGGAACATAGCATTTCCGTTCCCCCCCTCGGGGAACGAGGGTTACCTTAGTAACCGGAGCGTTCCCCTTCGGGAGGGGAACTTCAATGCTATGTGGAAACTTCCACTATGGGGAAATGTTTGGAAAACGCCATAATGATTGAACCTTACCTTCGCCCCCGATGAGAGGTTTGCCAGGCAAAAGAGAGCGTGAGCGCACCTGCGTCACCAGAGGCGCGGTCTTCCAACGTGTTCCCTGGCCCTTACTTATCCCACTTCAACAGAAGATTTACGCATTTAGATATATTTTTCGGGAGCCGCAAATGCGTCTAGAATAATTTCTAGGAATTTAATACGACAGTACGTTGGGAAGCGTGCAGTCCCGATAGGGAGGACGCTGCGGAGGCCACCTGCTACCCAAGTGGGGAGACTAGTGGCGAGAGAGCATATGGACTAGCCCTGAGAAGGGGGAGTACACATATGAATATAAGATGGTTAGCGGTGAGGGAAGACACAGGTCTGCCTGTGAGGGGGGACTGCACCGTGGCAGTATAAGCATATGGGATCGCCTTGTGGGGATCGCACATAGCGGGCACCTATACCCAGAACGCGGGCTGACCAGCGGGCAGACCAATAACGTAACGGGCCAGCACCTGACTCCTCCGCTGAGTCAGATGCTGGGGGCCTCGGAGGAGTATCTGCAGGGTTCGCCAGCGGGGAACTTTACTGACAGAGCGAAAAAGCGCACGTATCTCCGTGTTAGAGAGAATGGCGCAGCAAGCGTTTTACAACACCTAACCGAATTTCTCATTTACCGCGAGGAAATCGGCTCCCCTCAAGATTAATAAATCTCGCAAGGTGTCGCCCAGCCCGCAGCTCTACAGTGTCTGTTAGAGAGGCGCCGCGTGCTAACGCCCAAAGGATGCGTGCTTCGAGGAGCGCGCTCTCATTCCTGGGGGACACGGCTCGCCCTGGCTCAGATGAGCGAGGGAGATGGCATTCACGGTTCAGTGGATATGTTCCAACCTCTGTTTGGATACGGCACTTCCCTTCTGCCGATCACTGTAACAGATAAAAGAGCTGAGTACGGTCCGTATAATACGCAAAGCGCGAAGGACGCAGCAAATAAAGGGGCTGGGTCTGCCTCCTCCGTTGGCAGCGCTTGCAGGTTCACTACATAGCTGAAAGAATGCTGTAGGAACCTAAAGCACCTAGGTGGGCGGGGGTCTTAGGTAAACATGAGAGTGGGCCGGCCCAACACGCTGGCACATTTCGCTGACCGAAAATGCCCCCAGTTACCCACCCATTTGGCCGATGCGAACGCGACCAGCAGAGCTGTCTACCTGGACAGAAATCTTAAGATACTGAGTCGAGTGATCGAGCAGACCTCTCCTAAAAGAGATCTCCAAGAGGGTATGAGAGGGAAACAGAAATAATTAATATTCATGTCTCGCGCCTCTGGGAACTGGATGATGAGACGATACTTCCCAGCGCGCCGCCATCGCCGCATCCTTAGAGCGGGGATGATCATAACGCCAACCCCTCAGAGTGGAGGGGACAGCCTTAGCTCCAGTCAACTGAAGGAGGATAGCATCACTCTGATCTGGCATGTTCGGGGTTTCCTTCTCGGGGAAAAAGTTAACCACACAGCGAATAGACTCCACTTCAGGACGTGGGCATGCCTCGTAGAGGGTGCGCAGCCTGAGTGACAGTGTCAACCACCTAATCGGTAGGTCACCTAAGTCCTCCGCACTCCATCTATAAACTGTACGTGAGGCATAGATCTGGGTGCGGGTGCCAAACGGTGCCTGTCCCCTGTTTCCAGGGGATGTGCCAGGGAGGGGCCATCACGAGGAGAGTAAAAAGCAGGTCCGATTGGGTCAGAGAGGCGCAATACAAGAGCTGTTCCTCGACCTCCCTGACTTTACACAGTATCTGTGCGAGTAGGCTCACTGGAGAAATGCGTATTACGCACGCCCCGGGGCCAGCTGTAAGCCAGTGGACTTTACAGGGTTCGCCAAGTGGGGAACTCAAGCGAGAGCGCACGAATCTCTGAGTTAGAGAGAAAGGCGCAGCCCATAACAGCTGGCCAGTCGGGGGTGGAGTCCCCATTTTCCCAGGCGAAACTGCCGTGAGAGCGGATGGCTGCACGGTTGAGCTCGGTGTGGAAAAATGGAATGCAGCGATTGCGCCGCGTATGACTCCGGGGGAGCAGACGGCGGGCGAGCTGAGACATGCGGCGAGAGCGGATACCCCCATGCGGTTGATATACGCCACCGCCACCGTACTGTCCGTCCTGACCAGCACGTGTTGTCGCTCCAGCACCGATAAAACGGCGGAGAGTGAGGAACACTGCCTACAGCTCTAGGCGATTGATATGCCAATGCAACTGGGTTCCTTTCCACAAGCCCGTGGCTGCATGCCCGCAACACACGGCCCCCCAGCCCGTGCTGGAAAGCATCTGTCAAATGGACAATATTTCTGGACGCCTGTCCTAGAGGCACTCAGGCCTGTAGGAACGAGGGATCGTTCCAGGGGCAGAGGGCGCGGCGACACAGCGTAGTGACAGTCACCCGGTGTGTGCTCGCGTGCCATGCGCGTCTGGGGACTCGATCGTGAAGCTAGTGCTGAAGTGGTCTCATATGGAGCAATCCGAGCGGCGTGACAGCGGCTGCGGATGCCATATGCCCCAGGAGCCTCTGAAAGATTTCAGTGGGACCACTATTTTGCTGTCTAACTCTCTCAGACAGTTCAGCATTAGCGGAACGCGCTCTCAGGAGAGGCGCGCTGTCATGGTGACCGAGTCCAGCTCCAATCCGAGAAAAGAAATCCTCTGCCCGGGGGCGAGTTTGTTCTTTTCTCGGTTGACCTGAAACCCCAATAGGTGGAGGTGCTGGAACACCTTGTCTCTGTGCATAATCAATTGCTCCCGAGAGAGGGCTAAAATCAGTCAGTCACCGAGATAATTGAGTATGCGGATGCCCGCGAGCCGAAGGGGCGCGAGGGCCCCCTCCGCGAGCTTGGTGAAGACCCGCGGAGACAGAGAGAACCCGAAGGGGAGGACTTGTACTGCCAGGCTCGTTCTTAACGCAGACCGCGGAAACTGACGGTGGCGTGGAGTATGGAGACATGAAGTACGCGTCCTTCAGGTCTATTGCTGCAGACCAATCCAGAGGACGAACGCACCAGAGGATGCGCTTCTGCATAAGCATTTTGAACGGCAGCTTGTGCAGACAGCGGTTCAAAACGCGCAGATCTGGAATTGGCCATAGCCCACTGCTCTTTTTGGTACGATGAAGTACAGGCTGTAAACCCGCTCTCCATCTCGGCTGGAGGGATCGGTTAGATTGCATCCTTCGCCAGGAGGACAGCAATCTTCTCTCGCAAGACAGGGGCGGGCACAGGGCTGACCCTGGTGAGAAACACACCCGTGAACTTGGGAGGCCGTTCGCGAATTGAATCGCGTAGCCGAGTCTGATCGTGCATATGAGCCACCGCGAAGGGCTGGCCCGCGCTAACCAGGCAGGCAGAGCTCTCGCTAATGACTGCATCACTACGATCGTTGTCGTACCAGCAATGGGGCAGCGCGGAGTAGGAGTGCTGATCCGGGGAGCGCTGGGGTCCCGCGGAAGAGCTGGAGGTGAGAGATTCACTCACCTTACACCCAGACTCCGGAGGGGAGGGCTGGAGGTGTGAGAGAAAGGAGACCGTCCCCACAGACCTCGTAAGCCACTGGCGAAGTGCACCGATCCTGCGAGCTGAAAGGCTTTTCATCGCGTCCCAGACTGGCAGTATTCGGGCTATCACATCCAGGGAAGGGAAAAATGCTTTCTCTGAGGAGCCCGGCCCCCCACCGGGGAGAGAGCAGGTTCCCTCTTCTCCAGATGGCCCGTCTCAGGAGCGCTTCGCGGTCCGTTAACCGGACTTAACGGCACTCTGGGACGGGGAGCGCTGGTTGCCTGTGAGATGCTCGGCGCTGCCGCTGGCCAGAGGCGCAAGCGGGGGCGGAGCAGCACTCATAGACGGGCGCTCTCAGCGACAAGCAGTGGATGTGGATGGTTCGGCGGGGGGGAGCGGTCTTACATCCCCGCCGATGGATGGTCCATCATATCCGACTGCACCGCCGTGAATTCCTGGGTGAATCCACCAACGGTGTCGCCGAACGGGCCAGACTGGTATATGGGGGAGTCAAGAAAGTGAACTTTGTCGACTCCGCACATATTTCTGCCAGGTTTAGCCCGAGGTGGCGCTCCTGGACCACTAACGTGGCCATCGTCCTTCCCGGGGCACACGCAGCGGACTTGAGGTCCGTGGAGCTCAGTCGGGTGCGGTGTGGGGCTTGTAACAAGCCTGGGTCGGAACCACCCTCGTGCAGCTGGGCCAGCGCGTGCGCATGGACCCTGGCGTGCAGGGTGGAAGCAGCGTGGTCCGCGGCTGTGTGGGCTCTGGCTCTGGAGGCAGAGGACCAACACGCTTTGGACGGGAGTTGAGGCTGATTCCAGCAGAAGGAGGCACCACGCGGGCCCGTGATGGCACTCTCAATCTGGGGAATCGACTCATACTCCCTGGCTGCTCCACCATCAAGGGTGGTGAGGCGGAGGCGCACGCAGATCAGGCAGAGAAAGATGCCCTCAAAACTGCGTGAGCCCACTGTGCACTTCCGGGAAGAAAGGGATGGGAGGCTGGAAGGTCTTGCCTTTTAATCCTCCACATACACCCATCTAGTCGGTCCGGCCGCGGGGCTGGGGGATAAACCATCTCCAGACCCACGACCGAAACAGTCCGGGAAAGCACGGTTATCATGCCTGTTTCAAGATCGGCCGCCGCCGCGCTCGCTCCCGAGGGGAGGGAGCGGAGGGGGGGGAAATCTTTCATCAGAGCATGACAGCCCAGCCTCCGATGCAGCGGTGGACATCTGAGCCTCGGTGTCATCAAGTGAGAGGGCGGCCATCTGAAGATGGAGCGCTTCTCTCACTCGAAGCTTGGATGGAGCGCGTGGAGGAGCGAGAGGTCCACAAGCCCGAGGGCGGCAGATTTACTCTCACTGTAACCCTCAGATCTGCCCGAGTGCCCACCGCGGAGCGGGGCACAACTGGGGTGGGTGGCTCTTTTGCAAGAGCGAACCGCGAGCTTAACTGCGCAACAGACATGCCACCGAGTGATGGCATGCACTGCCCGCGAGCACCGCATTAACATGCTGGACCCCCAGACATGAAACGCAGTGCTCGTGCCCATCATCCGAGGACAGGAAACCACCGCATCCAGAAACGCACAGTCGGAGCGACGTCTTGAAAAAGACGTGCTGCACGACCGTGTTGCTCTTTTAGGAAATTCGCAACAATACATACCGCTCTGGAGGACCGGACCCAAAGGACGCCAGGCAAGGGAGAAACCCAGCTCGACCGTCTGCCGCTGCGTGTCACACACTCTGGACCGGGAGATCGCTCTCGTTCACTCTCTGTCTGAAACTCAGCTGGAGGAACCCTCATCGACTCTCTCAGAAGGCTGTTGAAGTCTCTGAAGTGAAAATGATGCTTGGCTTTGCGCGTGCTGTGCTCTTATAGCAAATTGATTGCAACGAGCATCAGGTGCGCAAGCTGAAGCTGCCAACTCATTGGCATTTCATTGGCCCGTTTACATACTCTTTCAGATGATTGGCTTTCTGAATAAAATCCCCATAGTGAAAGTTTCCACATAGCATTGAAGTTCCCCTCCCGAAGGGGAACTACATTTATTTAAGAGTTATAGCTCTTATAACCTATAAGTGTTGATACATTATAACCTATAAGTGTTAATATATTTATGGAAGAAAATTTACAAAATGTCATTATAACATGATATTTATTTAGACGTTCTTTTAGACGTAGGTTTTCTGCCTGGAATTCCTTGTTCTTCTCAATTTGAGCTATTCTTACACCATGCGTCTTGATCTCTTCACTCATGTGGGAGACTTTTTCAGACAATTTATCAAGTTTTCCACAGGAGACTGCAACCGTGTTATCAATGGAAATCACCTTGTCGTGGGTTCATCCATTTTAGCGGTTAGCTTTTGAATTGCGTCAAGGAGTGTAGATAAGGAGATTTTGTTTGTACCTTTTGACCTCATAGGATTCTTGGATGGAGTAGAACAAATAGGCTTTGCAAAAACTTCTTCATTGGCACCAATTTCTGTCTCAAGATCAATATTCTCCATGTTTGCAGACTCCATGCACCCTTCTTCCATGAAGTATCCAACCAATACAGCACTTTTCTGAAGGGACTGATTCTTTCTTTTCTTCCCTATTGTCACGTCAGAGATTAAGTAATGTCCATGAAAAATATTCAAAAATGCATACGCTATCAAAATTTAAGACGTTACATGCTAAATAACCATTTTGTTAACTTTAATACTCCTCGTACTACTTAAGCGCTAAAATACATGACCCTTCACTCCACTGCCATCTTGGCTATGGAGTGAAAACATAGATTGAACTTGAGGCCACGGTTGATCAGGTCCAATAAACTCACTGCACAGACAGCGTGACCGTCCTTCTCAGAACCGCAGATGGCGACATGGCGTGACAGCAGTATAAACTCACACGTCTTCCTTGACTTCAGCCATTATCTATGATCATTCCAACATAGGTGCACGCTCTAACCGAAAGCAGGAGACGCATCTCTATAGCAAACTCTTGTGACGTAATAGGGGTGTCAAAATTATTCGTTTCCTCGGTGCACCGCGATGCAGACGCGGACAATTCGATATCGGTTCAGTAATAATCATAACCGGTTATTATGTACTGACGTCATTTATCTCACATGCACTATGTCGCCGTAGCATACTATGGCGAGGGAGGCGAGCCGTGAGCGTGAGTATTTACAACGCTCTAACTACGTAAAAACTCAGAAACTGTGCACAATTTCACTGCGTGTGTGTTTGTGAACACTGTTTCACTCACACTTACAGCAAAAGCCCCTATTTCACGGCGATTAGAAGAATAAAAGTAATCTCCATTTCTCTCTCTCTCTCACTGTGGCCCATGAGTGCATCTGTGAAGAGCGCCAGTATGTAAGAGCCAATTGCAGCCCTTTCTGTTGAGCGCGTGACCAATCAAAGGGGTGTAAGAGAACTTGATAGACAAGCGGGATATTTATATTTGTTTATTTGCTATAAATGCTTGTGTTGTTTAAAGGTACAGTTTATATATCTGACTGTTTGTATTAAAGGACAAAATTGTTTTACAAATAGTATATAAATATATTTATACATTTTAATACAAGAATTGCTGTGCTGTGAAGAAAATATAAAACTGTGTATGAAAAGAATCGTCAATGCACCGTGATGCACCGAGATATCGAATTGAACCGAATTGATGGCATGATAATTGTAACCGAACCAAACCGTGAGACTAGTGTAGGTTCACACCTCTATGATGCAACCTCTCTAATGCGGTAATTTGACAGTAATAGAGAAACGCCGCCAAATGTAGTGAAATAAGAGTAATGATTTTTCTATAACAATTTACTTGAGTAAAATAATACATATATAAATGTACTCAAAAAGTACACGTTATCCAAGAATTTTACTAAAGTAAATGTAACGAAGTAAATGTAATTCGTTATTACCCACCTCTGCTCATCAAATTGCTTCAGAAGACTTGGAATGCAACATGGTACCCAGAGCATCACAAAGCGATGGGAAGTGGTTCTGACTGAGTATCAGTATGTGTAGAGTTTGGAGTAAGAATGTGTTGCTTTATAATGAATTTGTGAGCCTGCAGAATTCAGTCAAAACTTTTGTGCTTTTAGTGGTGGCTAATGTATGTTTATAAGCTCAACAGAAACGTGTGATGGATATATAATCTTGAGTGCATTATATATATGGCGGTTGGACAAGGAAATTGAAATGCCTGACCACAATAATTCATTAGTGTGGTGTAGGGGCTCCTTTTGTGGCAATACAGCTTCAGTTCATCTTGGGTATGACAGATACAAGTCCTGCACAGTGGCCAGAGGGATTTTGAGCCATTGTTCTTGCAGATAATTGCCAGTGTCACTATGTGATGTTGTAGAAGTAAAACATTTCCTGACTCGCTCCTTAAAAAACACCCCAAAGTGGTTTCAACTTCACTTTCAGGTTCATCAAACCACCCTGTCACCAGTCTTGCTGTGTGTATTGGTGCATTATCATCTTGATACACAGCACTGCCTTCAGAATACATTTTTTGAACCACTGGGTGCACATGGTCCTCCAGAATGGTTCGATAGTCCTTGGCAGTGTTTCAGTTTCATTGTCAAACTCCTGTATATATTAACACAGAGACCACAGTGTAAGAATTAACCATTTTTGCACATTGGTGTAGATACTTAGCGGTATGGCTTGTCTTTGAAATAAGGAAAAACTCTGCATACAGTATGTTGACTGTGTTGTGTTTTGTCTGGTGAGTGTGTCTGTGTCCTTGTGCCAAACATCTTCCCTGCAATGTGATTCAAACAGTGTGAGGCTGATGTCAGAATCCATCATTCACAGAGAGGCTTTTTGAAGCACAGAGACACTGACAAAACACTCACACATGCCAGATCAAACAGGAGCAGTTTCCATTAGACATAACTTGTTCCAATGTTTTAGACATAAATGGAAGATTTTAAATAGACCTACAATTAGATCAGTTGCTGAGGTCAAGGTTTTTTTTTTACTATAGGCATAATTTTGCCTATAATTAAAAAAAGATAGGAAAGGCTTGAAAATGTTTGGAATATGGCCTAGAGACAAAGAAGAGATGAACATTAAAGAGCCCCTATTATGGGTTTTTGAAAATGACCTTCCATGCAGTGTGTAACACAGCTCTAAGTGAAGTGAGATATCCAGCTAAGGCTTATATCGGAAAGTGCACCATGTTTAAAACTATTGATTCATCTATAAAATTCGACTCATAATGGTTCCAATGAATCGCCGCTGTAATGAGTCTATAGCCATGTCAGCGTGACATCAATACGGAACTCAAGCTCCGCCCATTTGTTGCGTACACAGACCTGCGAAAATTGAAACCTCCAGCCCTGCCAACAAACACTGTGGAAAGAAAAAGAGGAAGACAAACACTGTAGCAGATCCTGGTTGAATCAAGTCACGAAGACGCTGTGCTTTGAAGCGTAAGCGAAAGTTGGTGTTATTTTTCCTACCCAAAGATGAGGCTGTGAAGAGTCAGTGGATGAAGTTTACTTTTGCAAAAATACCTCAGCATTATAGCCCCAGCCTTGTGCTGTGTTCCCGTCATTTTTCTGACGAGTGCTTCAACAATCTACATGCTTACAACGGGGGATTCGTCAGCCGTCTGTTAAAGGAAGGAACAGAAAAGACTCTTGATGTATGGGACTTTGTCAGAGCTTGACAGGAACTTTACAGTACACAATACATGGATCAGTTTATTCCTCAATTTCACAAGTGTAAGTAAGTGAATAAGTGAATAAGTAAATAAAATGGTTGCCTCCTTGTTTTCTCTAGCTTGCAAATTATGTATTTAATTGAGTTTTGTTACTTGTAACCACCTGTACTGTATCTGAAAATGCGACACGTGCTGCTTTGTTTACGGATTCAAATTCGTTTGTCATTGCTATGGCCACTATCAGCTGTTCCTATACACGTGTGGCAGTCAAGTTTGAAAGGGTGAAATTACGAGAGTGTTCCAGGAGAAATAACAAAACGGGGAGGGTGGCGGGAGATGGGTCTGAAAAATGGGAGACTCCCGGGAATAACGGTAGTGTTGGCAGGTATGCTGACACATACACTCTGCACTTTGACTACTTCGAATTTGTTGATAAGCCGTGGTGGGCATTTCTCTCTGTCTCGCGCTAAACACCAATCACAACAATCTGGGTCATCGGATCAATTAGCGCAGATTAGCATCGCGCTAAAGAGGAGGTTTGGAAACAAATGAATCGCAGCACTGAACAAATCATATGGGAGTCGTTGGGATAATTAGGTAAAAAATAAATGCATAATTAATAATTGGGATAATTAGGTAAAAAATGAAAGTGTTTTTTGACCTTGCATGCATATCAGACTGTTGTTGGAGACCCCTAAAACCAAAATATGACACTTTTTAATGCATAATAGGGGCTCTTTAAGATGTTTTCAAACAATAGATAACAATTATTCAGTATAATTATTAAGTACAAAACCTGGTTGCCTTAAATTTTTAAGCTTAATCAAATTAATATTATGTGTCCATTGAACAAATTATGTTAAACTGACTTAAAACCGCTTGCGTAACTTACACAGTTCAGCTAAGCTTGATTAACTTAGTTTACTATGTTACAATGACCTAAAACATATGCTGTCAGGACTTCTTGATCATATAATTTCTTTTACAGTCTAGCTGATTTAGTTTTTTTTAGAAGAATTTTAGCTCTTCCTGTCCTATGATTATGAAGCATTGTAAATTATTTTGATTTACTAATTGAGCATTTAATGAATCTGGAGCTTATAATCTGCTCTTTGTTTTCGAAGCTCTCGTAATTTATCAGTAAAAAAAAACTCATAAAGGGATTGTTATTATTTTATTAAGTTAGAACATGATTAACTTAGTTTAATAAGTTACAATGAACTAAAAACATTTGCTGTCTCTTACAGTGTAAGATTCTTGTGTTTTTGGAGATGTTCATGGATTTGCAATTCTAAAGACCTCTAATTTAGTTTTTATCATGTCCATCATTTTTTTTGCAGGAGAGGAATTCATCTAAAACAACAGTTGTAATCATCAGATTGCATAAAAAAAGTCTTAAAAATATATAGAAAAAAAAAAATTGTAAATAAATAAATAAACAAATAAATAATTTAATAAAAAAAAAAAAAATATGTGGTTGTGTGTGTATAATGTGCCGCAAAATAATGTGCCACCATTATTTCTAATTTTCAGTTTTCTTTTCATGTTGTTTTTTGTGTGGAAAATTATTCTGTTCATTTAGACAACATTTATTAAATGTAAAAAAAAAAGTTACAATGAAATTGTTTATTACACACACACGCACGCACGCACGCACGCGCACACACACACACACACACACACACACACACACACACACACACACACACACACACACACACACACACACACACATACACACACAAATAGATGTAAATATATATATATGTAAAAAAATTTGCTTAAAGGGGCTAATCATTTTGACCTTAAAAAATAAAAACTGCTTTTATTCTAGCCAAAATAAAACAAATAAAACTTTTTCAGAAAAAAAAAATATTATCAGACATACTGTGAAAATTTCCTTGCTCTGTTAAACATCATTTGAAATGTTAATTTAGTGTATTTAAAAAAGAAAAAAATCAATGGTGCTAATAATTTCAACTGTATAATCTCTGAGTTAATTCAGATCTAATCTTAAAACTCTAAAAATGAAAATGGTGTATTTGTTGGAAAGAAATGCTTAATAAGAAAAACAGAACTGTTGTCGAAGCTTATCTCGTTGTTTTCAGATTATCCACCAGATTAACACCATCCCTAACAAACAATTGCTCTGTATTCCAAAGCTAGATTATGTCAGAAGATGCAACGAGCATTTGTGACTGTAAATCGAATTGAAAAACCAAACAGGCATAGTCAATTCTGACCATGTCATCCCCAGCTGTTCTCCTGTTATTATGAAGTCCAAAGTAATCTTTATTTTCAAACTCCTCTAGGGCTTTTTTTTTCACAGAAAAGGGGCTTACGGATGCTGAATATATCGAGTCTTAAGCCCAACTCTGCAGTGTTTCAAAACAAGCCAAGTTGGTTTCTTCTTCTCTGACTGACTGAATCTTCTGCCAGTGCCAGCTGTACACCTTAGTGCACCTTGGTAGCACCATTTCTTGTATTTTTCACAGAGGTGATCTTCACAAACTGTGCAAATAAATAGTTTACCTACTATACAAATGAAATACGTCAGCATTTACTTAACCTCATGTCAGTTCAAAGCTCAGGGTTCCCTCAAGCCATATCAACAAATTTTAAAAGGTCTTTTCCAAACACTGAAAGTCAGAAATTTTTGTCATGGAATATCAGAGAATCTGTTTGTCATTTTAAACATTTATATTTCATTTATCAACGTGTATTTTTTCTTGTACCACACATTTTGCCTATTAATATGTTTAGGGTATTTTTCATTATCTTTTTATTCCTTTCCCACTTGTTAACCAGCAATTGAATGCAGTTTTTGACTGTTTAGTGCTGTTCAGTGATTCAGATTATTTTAAAATTTGGTCTAAAATATCTGATTAAAAATGTCACATAAAAAAAAGATTTGTGGCATTTTTTGTCTTCTTTTGCTCTTACAATATACACACATTTATATCTATTAGATTTCTAGAACCATTGGTCTGTATAATTTATATAAAAGAAGCACAGAGTTAGAAAGAATCAGAGATTTACCTCTTATGATAGGGCCTGCTACATCATATTTGATACATGAATGACTTAAATGATCCGAGTAAAAAAATCTCTCCAACAGTAAGGTAAAAAATAAAAGGTAAATAAACGGATTCTGATGATGCCACATGAGAGAATTCATAAATGGGAGTGAGGAGAAGAAATTGGATGTGGGTAGGTCTTTTGATAATGACAAATAGCGGATGTAGTACATCCAAAATTCCATTCATACTACTCATTTTTATACTATATAGAACATACTTTTCTAACAGTCATGTAGTAACCTCAAATTCAATAGAGTACCCTTTTCAATTAAATTAAATTCATGCTTATTTCTATAGTGCTTTTACGATGTAGATTGTGTCAAAGCAGCTTAACATAGAACTTCTAGTAAACTGAAACAGTGTCAGTCCAGTTTTCAGAGTTGAAGTTTAATTTAGGTCAGTTCAGTGTGGTTTAATTTTCACAGCTGAAAGTTCAAACACTAAAGAGCAATAGTAGGTGCAATTCCAATAGTAGGTGATTTCAGATGCAGCTTTAATGTTTTAACTGTTTTGTTTGGTGGTCAAAAGAGCTTAAATGTGTTGCAAGTTAAAAAAGCATGCAAATAGATAAACACTGAATGCTTAAACTGAGAAATCATTTTGATTGATTTGTCAATATACGTGCACACAAAATCTCACAACACATGCCAATATAGAAACCTTTTGAGGGTTTTGGCAATTTCTTTACATGACAACTGCATTTAGGGGTCTGAATATGCAAATTTAAAAAAATATGTCTCAAAAAGTAAAAAAAAAAAAAAAAAAAAAAACGAAAACATTTTCATATACACTACTAGACAAAAGTCTTGTCGTCGATCTCAGTTGTAAGAGCAACAAATAATAACTTGATTTCTAGTTGATCGTTTGGAAAAGCGGCAGAAGGTAGATTTTTCAGATGAATCGTCTGTTAAACTGCATCCCAATCATCACAAATACAGCAGAAGACCTATTGGAACCCGCATGGACCCAATATTCTCACAAAAATCAGTCAAGATTGGTGAAGGAAAAATCATGGTTTGGGGTTATAGATATCAAGACATTTGTGCTGCACATTACAAAGCACAGGAGAGGGCAAATTCGTCAGCAGGATTGCGCTCCTTCTCATACTTCAGCCTCCACATCAAAGTTCCTGAAAGCAAAGAAGGTCAAGGTGCTCCCGGATTGGCCAGCCCAGTCACCAGACATAAACGTTATTGAGCATGTCTGAGGTAAGATGAAGGACGAGGCATTGAAGATGAATCCAAAGAATCTTGATGAACTGGGAGTCCTGTAAGAACGCTTTTGCCATTTCAAATGACTTTATTAATAAGTTATTTGAGTCATTGCAGAGATGTATGGATGCAGTCCTCCAAGCTCATGGAAGTCATACACAGTATTAATTCTGTTTCCACTGCACCATGACTTTATATTCTATACTGTACATTATTTCTGTTAAGTGACGAGACTTTTGTCTAAGCAGAGTCAGACTTTACTCTCCTAATTAAATAATTCAAAATTGAGGCATGATCATATTTTATGTTGGTAAAACAAGCGCAATCTAGAGCCCTTTGCCTTTCATATAGGATAAAAGATGATGCCAAATGATCAACTAGAAGTCAAGTTATTATTTGTTGTTCCTAAAACTTGAATAGGCGACAAGACTTATGTCAGGTAGTGTACTGTGTAAACTAGAAAAAATGCATAGTTAGATTACAGTTTTATAACAAACTTTCATCTTCTACTTGATTTCCAAATGACTATTTTTATTAAAAATATATTTTCAGAAAATGGGATTGTTTTGGTGTCTGTCAGCAAAAACCAAAAGGAAAAAGTTTTTCTGTTTTTTGTTGGACATTTTTGTCTTGTACCTTTAATTTTCTTAAGGCTGTGAAAGTTTTCTCCTTGAGTACCAACCAGCGCAGGGTCTGATTTGACAGCATTAGAAATGTACAGATCATTATGTAAATTGCACGTTAACAAAAACACTGTTGCTTCCCAAGGCATCCATGCATTCATGCCACTTACATAACAAGTAAGGTCCCTTTATGTTCAGCACATTAACGCACGTACAGCATGATTCGATTTTACACTTGGCACGCTAACACATCAGCAGGACTTCCACTGTTTCAAGTTTCAAAGAGGCTTTAGCGTGTTCCCCATAATACGGCCTTTGAAAATCAAGGGGCCTTGCACAAACTCAGCCCCTTGTGAATAAACAAGCACCATCTTATATAACAGAGCCCAAAGATGGGGAACTAGTTATCAAACCACCTCACAGCAGACAATTCTTGGTGTAAAATGTAGACTTTCTGAACCAAATCTCACCATTAATGACTTTAGTCATTTTATGACTCTTGCAGCATGCCGTTTTTGCAAATCCAGGGTAAATCCAGTTCATGTTCTTTGGAGAGCCTAGGTTTGAGATGTTGGACTTCAGAACGGATATTAGGAGACTGCATCGTAAGGCCTACAGATCTCGTGTTCATGAGAGCAATGCTTTCGGCATGAATATCAACATCTCCAGCTTCTGAGAAATGTTAAGTCAGTTCTATTATTTTCTTTTGAAAGGTGTACTAAGCTTATTCTCTCACAGTATCAGGTTGTACTTGCACTTTCAATTTTACTGTTTAACTCCTATGTGCGAACATAAGTGTCTATTAAAATAAAGTCTAATTTGACTTTACTTTTAGGCTATGCCAATAAAAAAACACCTATTTTACAAGAAAAATATCTTGTCAACCTTTATGGTGTCTACTGATACTCTAAATCAGCTAGTTTCAGACTGCTAACTGAATATTGATGGATGGGTGCAATTATGCATTCACTATGATAATAACTATTCTCGGGGAGGTCAAATGCATATTATTAATGAAAATCTATTAGTTTCATTATTATTGTTTTTTATTTAACTATACAAATCAGAGCAATTTGTTTCCCACTATTTAAAAAGGATAACTTTAGGGATACCCTCCCAGATATCTTGTTCTGATGTCCTTCAGGAGGGACTATGTGTTAACCAACCTCAACCTGCCTGTAATTTGCATTCTGGTATACTTCTTTCATGCACAACAAAATATTATTAAGGCTTGTTAATGTCCTAAAGCTTGTTAATGCTTAAAATCTACCTCAAAAGTAAACATTTAATTAGTCATTGGTATAAATAGTTTTTAAATGCTTTCCAAACTATTCAGTATTGAGCCATAAGTCATTTGTAGAAGATAAATCAGAGGGAAGAATCATTTCATACATAATCTCCTCTTCGTGATATTTTGACCATGAATATTATCATTTTTTAGCCACTGGAGGGCAATCCTTGTGTGTTTATCTTTAGTTTTGTCTGCGTGCTGGTGGAAAAAATTCACATTTACCCTCTGACAGCCCAAGGAAACCCACCCTAGAGTCACCGCTAATCACGCTAGCGTCTGTTTTTGTAACTAATTAACGCTAACCACAGGCTAAAAGTAGGCCTAAATAGCTGATCCTGGTCTGCAAAACTCCCTCAGTGTTAAGCGTTCACTTTCAGTTTTTATGGCATGCTTTCTGATAAAACAAGGCCATAAACATGGTCTGCATTATAATCAAGGCTCAGTGTACTGAAGTAATCCATGTCAACAAGGCATTTAGCGCTCATAAAGTCTCTCTAAAGCCGCTGCCATAGGGAAAGACAGTCCTTATATCTTGATGTCTCAGTATTTTCACTTTGATTGAGCTCATGGGATTCAGTATTTCTCTAAATCCCTCTTGAGGCCTGATCTGGAATCCATTGGAGATTTGGTCTCCAAGCATTCATTGTCATGCATTAAATAGATGGTTCAGCCCAAATAAAAATTTACTTACCATTTACTCATGTTAATCTGTTCTAAACCTGGAATTATTTTAAACCTGGATGAATTTATTTTTTTATGTTAAACACAAATGAAGAACATTTGAAGAATGTTGATAACTAGACAGCTGACGGTATGGCCATCGACTTCTAAACGTTTTTCAGAATATTTTCTTTTGTGTTCTAAGAAAGTAACTTTTGCAGGTTTGGAACAAGTGTTCGGGTTATTTATATTCATTAAAATAATATTTTAGTCACCAAACACATTTAGAAATTGATAAATAATACAATTAAATTCAAGCAAAATATTGCAAAATAATTATCAAAATTGTAATAAAATGATTATTTTTTCTTTTTTAAATTTGTATTTAATATTTTCTATAACATAAATTTGGCTGTACTAGTTTTTGGTCTATTATTGTAAGTTAATTTGTTATATAAGCTACTAATCTAATGTATATGCACAAATATAATATTGTATAGCTTTGTATTAAAAATATGAATTTAAAAGATAGGTTTGTGAAGGGTGTACTTATATGCTGAGCACTGTATATATGTACAGTATGTGAACGTATGTACATGTCAGCAAGACAATGATCCAAACTGAACCAAAGAAACTCTAAACTGGTTTCAGAAAAAGAAAATAAAGCTGCTAGAATGGCCCAGCCAATCACCTGACTTGAATTCAATAGAGAATAAAAACTAAAGTTCGGGGTTAATTAAAATGTCCAACAGAATCAGCATGGCCTTAAATATCTTGACTGTATCTATGTTCAAAGGTCTTTTTGTTATATGCTAGAAACCATGTTATATGTCTTCAAACTTACTTTTTAAAAATAATAATACTCCATACTATACATTAACACTGTTATCATCATACTTTTGCATTTTCAGTTGTCACAAATACATACTCATATAAAATTATAATGAGATCATCCTTATATGTTTTTAAGGTTTTACATATGTTTCACCTCTTTTCAGTCCCTTAAATAATAATAATAATAATAATAATAATAATAATAATAATAATAATAA
>CAIGQZ010001336.1:33755353-33790260 GCA_903798205.1 Danio tinwini
ATAATAATAATAATAATAATAATAATAATAATAATAATAATAATAATTATTATTATTATTATTATTATTATTATTATTATTATTATCCCAGTACTGGGTTGTGGCTGGAAGGGCATTCGCTGTGTAAAACATTGCTAGAATAGTTGACGGTTCATTCTGCTGCAGCGACCTCTGAAATAGAGACCAAGCCAAAAGAAAATAAATAAAATGAATGATAAATAATAATAATAATAATAATAATAATAATAATAATAATAATAATAATAATAATAATAAACTTTCTGCCCTTTTTGGCTTCTCACATTTAACCATCAGGTAACTGTATTGATTTACTGATTGATTAATTAATTGAAGGTGTGATCATATCCTATTGTATTAATTAATTTAGAATTTGCACAATGAAAGTACTACAAATTAATAAAATATTTTAAAATGTCACACTAATTCACCTCATTTAACTGAACATGTATTACTTTACACGATGCAGCAACAGCTTACTTCTAAACGTGTTAAAAAAAGACAAATGAATTCATACTATACTTCAAAGAAGCACAATGTTTGGGAAAGCACTTTTTAAAACATTTCCACACAAAAAGCTTGACATGTTTAGCTGACCAGCAGAACCGAGTATCCTTCCTCAGTCAGGACAAAAGACTTTGAATTTAGGCTAATTTCAGCATTTCTCTCTTTTCCTGTGCTGATGGAAACAGACAGTTCCTGATTTGTACTTTTTTGTTTTGTTTAGTCACACATATAGGAGGTGTTTCACACAGTATGTACTTGTCTTTTGTTCACCCTCTATCAATGATACACTTTAACAATATGTTGTATACAAGCAGCTGACACGATTTTCAGGCTGAGTCACAGCAGAACAGCAAAACACAGCAGTACTGTGAGCAGAAAGAGAAAGCATAAGAGGTATGAGTTTATTACGAAGCATTCATAACTGTTTTGGATTTCTGACTAATAAAAAAAAAATCATTATTGAGTAGCATCATGTTTAGTTGGCATCAAAACTGTCTTGACATCAATTTCCCAGAGATAATAAAACATACAGCAGTTCAGGTGAACTCAATGACAGTGCAGGGAAATAGACTGGTGAGTCACACCAAACTAGATGAGTTTTTGACCTCTTTACTAGTTAATTATTATAATGTTAGCAATGTTATAGTTTTGCTGAAAGTGCAAACTCCTTATTTTAAAATGAGCTGAATCAACACAATTATTGGGTTTGTTTTGGGACAGCTTAGATGTATTATGTTCAATCCACTTACATTTGTGAAAACAATTAAGTCAACTTGGTCGATTTGTGTTGGAACAACATGAAGGAATTGTTTGGAACCCAACATTTTTACTGTGTATTTTATGTCATAGAAGGTAATCTAAACAAAAAAAAAAGCCATGTTTATTTTTTTCTTTTGTTGAAAGTGCAAATGTTGACAAAATAATGCATAAACTGTATAACAAATATTTTTATGTTGCTTTAACTTATTTTAATAAGTTATTTAGATATAAATAATGTTTTAAGTTACACAAAGTTTAGCTTACTATTTTGGTCAGTTTGACTGATGCAAGTTGAGATGACTAGAAAAGTACATTTAATAATAAAAAAAAAAAATATATATATATATATATATATATATATATATGGCAGCAAATTTTTTTTACAGTGCATTTAACTGTGACCTCGGATGTGACACTGACAACAGGATGCAGATCCAAATGCAGGGTTTTATTAAAGGGATGGTTAGGCAAGCAATGATCAACATATGAGCAAACAGATGTACAGTATGAGGGCAATCCAGAGTCGAAGTCAAATTAGCAGTCAGATGGTCACAAGGAAGGCAGCAGACATGGAGAAACAGACAATCAAGGCGAGGGTGAAAACACGGCAAAAACAAGACAAAGGAAATGCTTTGAAATGTCACTGTAAACCGATAACAAGACTCGGCACTGGAGTGAGTGTGTGTGCTGCTTATCTACTGTGTGTAATCAGTCTTTGACAAGCCTCCGGTGGTGTGTGTGTGTGTGCAATCAGTCAGGATGAGGAACGTGTGTGATTGAAGTGCATGTATGGAGTTGTAGTTCATTTGATGGCGGATTTGTAGTCCATGCATGTTAACCTATGGAGAGAATATCGCTGGTGATTGTGACAGATACACTGTAAAACCCAACAGTCAACTTTATCAAATAAAATGAGTGTAGTTAACTCAAAATCGACTGAAAGTTAATTCTACTCATTTGAAAAGAATTTTGAATTCAGTGTTGAAGGTAATGAGTTAATTAAATACCTCATTACTTTAACTTAAATGGAGTAAGTTCACAGTACTCGTATAGATTACTTTTTGAACTCAAATGGTTTGTAGCAATCACTTTCCTCAACTGGTTTGAGTTGCCTTAACTTATTGGGTTTTACGGTACTCAGTTGGTTTGAGTTCTCATTTATTAGATTTTACTGTGCATTTTACTTAAATGGATTAAGTTCACAGTACTCATTAGGATTAGTTTTTGAACTTAAATGGTTTGTTGCAATTGGTTTCCCTTAAATGGTTTGAGTTACCTTAACTTTTTGGGATTTACAGTATATGAATTGTATTCGTGACAGTTATGCAGTATGTTACTGCATTTTTAAAGTTGCTTTGTGGAAACTATCCTCTTGGTGCCATTAAAACAATATTTTATTTTTGCAATTAATCAAAATAGAGTAAAAAAATAAATAAATAAATGTACCCTTTGGACTGTTTTACAATAAATAGATAAGGAACAATATTTTTTATTTTAACAATTCTTTTTTGTATGAAAATATATTGCATGTGGGAAGACTGTATAAAGACTGTAAAGACTAAAATACAGTATATTTTACAGTAAGGGTATATAATGCTATAAATACATGTACAGCAGTATAAACATGCATAATAATAATAACATGCAGTATACATTTTTTTGCTGTAAGTTAGATTTACAGTAAATTACTGAAAAACTGCTGCCAGTAAGTTACTGTAATTTCTACCGATAATTGTTAACAGTATAACACATTTATTTGACATGTTATGAAAAACGTGTGTGTTGTGGCAAAAACCGTTGTGACAAAAATACCTCATTTGAGTCATTTGAGATCATTAATCTGTGCAGCTTTACCTCAGTAATGTCAATAGCCTTGAGTTCATACTTGTAGTGTAGCCTACACATTAATATATAATTTTTTTTCATCTTATGTTCTGCAAGTCCAGTCTTTAACTAGAATGTTGATAGCTACTATGTAGCATATTATTTAATTATTGAATATATAGAATTCAACCATTCATTTTTTTTTTCCCTTTGGCTTAGTACATGATTTATCAGGGGTCACCACAATGGAATGAACTGCCAAATACTCTGGCATATGTTTTACATAGCAAATGCTCTTTGGATTTTTTTGGTTGTATTTGGACTATGGGGAGAACATGCAAACTCCACACAGAAACACCAACTGGTCCAGCTGGGACTTAAACCAGTGACCTTCTTGCTGTGATGATGCTAACCACTAAGCCACCATGCCACAGAATTTAACCAGCATAATAATAAAAAATCTACACCTGTCTCAGAAAGATTCTCCACATTTGCTGGCCTGACATGATCAGTAATAACGACCTATGGGGAAGGAGCTGTCAACCTCCAAGAAGCAGAAATTTGGAATAGAAGATGGGGTTGAATTGGGTACACCCACGGGAAGCGAAAGAGAGGCTTTCCAAGAAACACCTAATTATGCAACCTTGAGCCAGACATCACAAAGATGGGTTACACCTGGAGACAAGTAGAAAAAATGGCCCAGGACAGATACCTCTGGAGATTGAGCTTTGGCGGCCCATACCCCCGAAAGGGGTGGAGGGCATAAGTAAAGTAACAAAGTAATAATTAAAAATGCTTCTTGAAAAACAGTAATAATGTAAATAAAGTTTATTTTCTTGCACAGATCGACTGTTTTAATTCCAAAACTCTTCAATGCAATGCATCATTATGAGCCTCAGATATTAGTTTTATTTTGTGTGCATTTTTTTTTAGTAACACTTTACAATAAGATTGTATTAGTTACTAGTGGTCATATTAATGTACTCTCAGTGCTGGATTGCGACTGGAAGGGCATTCACATCTTTTAATGCTGAAAAATTAACTCTACAGTTACAGTTTTTATTGCCATTTGTAATATTTCAAGTAATATATTGTACTAAAAAATAGATATATAGAAAGTAATTATAAATTACCAAAAAAAAGTACTGGCTTTTAAACTGGCAGCGCATTCCTTTTGCTTTTGAATCTGAATATTTTTGGAACTAAAATGTCAATAAAAAATTTCAACACGTTGGTCCCATAAGACAAATTTGAAGCCCAAATAAATGTAAAACCCATAAATAACAAGCTACAGCAACTTGTTAAATATTTTTTTTTGTTGGTTTTCAAAGTATAGGTTTATGTTCAACAGTCTGCTCAATTTGAGCAATGCACTAAATGTACATTTAAAAAAAATCAAAACACGTTTTAAGATAAATTCAAGTGTATTTTTTAAGCTTATGTCTCTAGAAAACGTCTCTACTACTCTAAGACAATAAAGCCTTCACTCATAGCTGTAAATGCTTTCTGTCTGCTTGTTTTTCAGTGCATGTGTCCATAACTGCACAGTCATTCAGCGCCCTCTCAGATTACCGTAATAAATGGATAACCGAAAACAGATTCCTCAAGAATTTCATGAAAACATTTTCCATGTGTGTGACTGCATGCATCAAATCAGGAAATAAACAGAGTTTAGCCATAAGGCATTTCTTGAAATCACAGAGAGCTTGGACAAAATTACACCAACACAACGAGCCACAATCTGCAAAAGATGCAACTCTTGTGACATTTGCGTCACTCTCTGTCTTTCGTGCATCACTGTTTTTTGATTACTTGCTCAGGATTAAACTGTTGATTCCTGACACGACAATCTTCCGAGCGCAGCGGTTTGTCTTCACACTGTCCTTTGTGTGTATCAGATGTAAATCCATCCACTCTGTTCTGGGGAAAATAAAGGATTGACAGGGATTAGCACTGTGAGAGTTCAGCTAGCGTTCTCCATCAGATATATAACAAACCCTTAATCAAATGAGGGGAGGCAGAGGGCAGGTTGGCTGTCAAATTATTTAGAAGAGTTTTGGGTCACAAATCATTTATTAACAATAGTTTAATCTTCTTATGGGGGAATTTTAAGTGTCATTAAGCACATAAATTACCCTGAACTATGTAATGTGGGGTTATAGGCGAGTCTTGAAAACTAGAAAAGGCTTGTTCATGAAGTCAGAGGTGATTTAAAACAATATTAAAGGGATAGTTTGCACAAAAATGAAAATTTCTGTCATAATTTACTCTCTTTACTTGATCCAAACCAGTGTTAATCTTGACAGCAATTTTTTTCATATTTCATATTTAAGTGTTCTGACTAAATTGAATATATTTTAGTTGACCAAATCTACTCAAGACCAAATCTACTCAAGATTTCTAATTCTAAAACTAATTTTAAAGCAAAGATGTACATCAAAAATAAGTGAGCTTCCAGGCAATTTTGTTATCTTGTATGGGACTCCCTGATAAGCGGAGATTAAAGCACTACAGTATCATTACAGACATAAGAAATAATCACGTCACTGAATGATAAAGCATACTGTCTCTGACATGGCCTGTTGTGCCATTAGCAACTTGACAGCAACCATCTTTTTAAGGAAGCGAAACTGTTAAAAAAAAAATAATAATAAATAAAAATAAGTGATGTAACTGATGTGTTTTATGTTGTGGAATAAAACGTGAAGGTTTCTTAAGTTTGTGGTAGCCACAAACCCTAAGCGATTTCACCAAAATGAATGAAAAAAAAAATAAAAATAAAAATTTTGGGATGAGGGAACTGGAACTGCTAAAATGCTACGTAACTCACCTCTGGGTTTTTGCATACAAAGTGACATCATAGTTTCTCCATCCTATAGAGCATACTTTTCTAACGGTCGTATAGTAAATTCAAATCCAAGTCATGTACATAGTCGAGTTGCCACGCTGGTAGACAAGGAAGAGAGATGGTTCTCTTTTCACAAGGTTTATTCAAAGGTATAAGCATCACACAAGCAGTATGGTACGATCACACTCTAAGCACTGCGGGTATGAGCTTGGGTGTTGATAGTTCGCTAGTGCAGCTCACTGTAAACACAGCAGGTGATCACAGGGACATACAGTTCATCAATGGGACGGAAGATCCCAAGGGAAACACCACACAAGCCTTCGCCTTGAACACAGTGAGAGGGATTGAAGTGGTTAGTGTCCAAACCTCCGTAGGTGATGATAAGGCATACAGTTCATGAGGGTGAATACAGATTTTCAGTCAATGTCAGAATAGTAAAGACACTTCCCTTTATCAGTGCGATGTACACGAAGACTCAGAGTGACCATCCATGGAACAGGGAGAAGATGTGGAGCTCCATACCAGCTGATAAGTGAACGGAGGAGGTGAGTTTATGTAGTGTCCTTGGTTATAATGAGACAGGTGCAGATCGTTAGAACTCCGGGAAATGTTCACGTGATTGATTGGGACTGGTTTGAGTTGGTGATCTATGATTGGGTGAGAAGGAACGAGCCGGGGAAGTGACACAAGTAGCATAGATATATCAGCTTGATTTCACAAGGAAAGGTAAGTATTAGTAAAGCCGAAGTCACGATAGAGTTTGAGCTTGTCGTACGGCGCTGCGAAAAGGGGCGGGATTAAACTAGATGATTAGACATAAAAAAAAAGCGAGTGATCGCTCCATGTTTTAAATTTCTGTTCAGAGAGGTCATGTTTTGATCTTGGATTGGTCTCACGCAGTCAAATGATGTGATTTCGCAGGTCAGAGTTCACCAAGCTTGAACTTTGCCCCGCAGCGAAATGCGAAAGCGACGCATGACCCTGCGTTTCCGGTCTGACGCATTCGCGTGCTAATGAATGGAAGTCTATGGGGAGAAAAGTTCAGTGTGACCACGGCTAAAGTACGTTTTGTCAGTTTAGGGGCTGATTCGTACAAATTTTAAAAAGGTACGATTTTAAAAAGGAAGCGTGGCATGCAACCACGCCCCTAAACCCAACCGTCATTGGCCGATGAGCAAATCATGCTAAATGGTACGAATTAGACCGTACTAATTCATACGAATTAGCCACTAAATCAAAAAGTTATGAATTGCTGTGAGATTGTGTTACGTGTGAGATATCTACAATATATATATATACACACACTAGATATCGTATACGGACCCTGAGCATGCGTCAATACCTCTGCCACAATTATATAGTGCTCCCAGGACAAATGTCATTCAACCAAACTAGTCAAGACTAAAGCCAGTCTGAAGATACTAGACTTTAGCGCTGTGTACGGGTGTAGTAATGCGTAAACAAAGAAAACAAAGCATAAAGGCAGAACAGTTCATAGGTAAGTTTTTGTTTTTTTACGATTTTGTATGTTACAAATTTTGTGCTCAACAAGTATTGATGATAATACAGTAACTTACTGCACTGACCACAAAGCAAAGTAGCACCAACTCACACTAAATTCTAGGCTAATTTTGTTGAATAAAATCAGCAAACAATGTAAATTAAATATGACAAGATGCTGCGATGCTTGAAACTTGTATTATTGTCAGCTAAGTGAACAAGTCGTTTATAATGGAGGTTCATTTACAAACGAATCACTCCCTCTGTTAGAATGAGAAATGAAAGCAGGAGGGGGTGTGTGTTTCAGCACACGGATTAGATCAAATTTAACAGGGAGGGAGGATAATACATTTCATTGCACACAAACACACACTCTTTATCAGCAATGCTCATGTGGTCACGTATCCATCAATGTAGAAACGTGATGTAAAATTCAAATTTTTCTCATTTAAAAAATATATATTTGCATACTGACCACCGGGAAAACTCCAGATTATAGATATATTTATATATGTGTATATATATCATCGCTCCGGATGGCCAGACCTCCACTGCATCTTGGTCCCACATTCATTTCAAAGAAGCACTACCCTGTACTAAAATGGCAGCTCTATTGACGCAATAGCGTAGACAACAATAGCGTAGGCAACATCTAATGCAAATATCTATGGCCAAGTAGTAGGCGAGTTTGGATGAAAGGCTTAATAAGACACAGGTGTGGAATAAGACCAATGAAACAAAAGCAATGATAAAACAATTAGATTTAGTAGTGTTAGCATTATGAGAATTTGTTTTAGCGTTGTTTTCTCAAGTTTCTCTCTTGCCAACCATACTTAAGAGATACGTTTAACATGCAAAATATTATCAGAGTTAATAATGAATAGTTTTGCTTTGGTAGCATTATAATATAGGCTATATAAAGTATTACTTCTATTAATATTATGCACAAACATGACACTATGAAACAAAAAGATTAGCTTTGGTGATACATATGTATAGCAGTACATACATGATGAGACATCTTATCTTGTTGGAGCAGTAAAGCTGGCTTAATCTCAGGTCAGAAGACTGTCATGAGCGTGACCTGCTCTCAGTAGCAGATGTCATGTGATCACAATCCTTATCACCTCTCTCTCTACAACGCCTGACTTTCATTGATGCAGAAAAAAAACACTGTCATGAAGTATTTTTACCGGTGTGACATTTTGGCCACATCATTGTTACAGTAGTAAAAGGACCAATGTAGCTTCCACAAGTGTCATGTGACTGACCCGCCACCAGAGGCTGCTATTTAAAGGGCCGGTGTGCGTTATCAGTGTTCCAGATCTATTTTCAGAGAATGCAGCCTGCCAATTTTTATTTAGTTTGGCACCTTCCAGATATACAGTGTCCATGCCTTCATGTGCCGGCTGAATGTTCCCAAGTGGACAAGCGTCACGTCTGGACCATTCACTTGCTGTTTGATGAAGTGTCTGGTTAAACATCTGATCATCTGACTCTATGCAAAGTAAAGCAGAAAGAGCCTGTGTGGACAGTTTCTTGTTGTGTCAATCAATTGTAGTTTTTAGCTTGGTCTCATTACAAATAAAGAGAGATAATGCTGTAAAGGATTAGATTATGTTTCATGTTGTTGTCAAGTCAAGCCACCTTTAGTATCAGTTAATGATTTTAGAATTGCGGTACATTTTCATGTCTTCTAGATAACCCTTCGATTGTTTCATCGAAAACAAACCCTTTAATGAAACCTTTTAGAGTAACACAACACAAATTATAATCAAGTTATCTCTAAAGAATAGATTGTATGTGTAATCAGGACATTTTGAGCTGAAAATATTAACTTAAAGACTCCCACTTTAAGTATGTTTGACTGTTTCTGCCTCATGAATCATACATCCAGCTTCAATCATCACGAAATGATTAAATCTAATATATAATATACATTTTCTGCCTGTCCCTGTAAGTTCTGGTCATCTCTGTTACATCAGTTTCAAAAATTCATTACAGTCTTATAGCACTGATAGAAAAAAATATGATGTCACTTCTCCTGATAGGAAACTATGGAATGTATTAAGGCATAGGTTTGGTTAGGGTTGTAGTCATTCTTCTCTCATTAATTTGTACAAAATGTTCAGGGTCCATAATATTGTAAGAGGGGTTTCTGTCGTTCTGTATCTCCAGCAGGCACTTGCACACATAGAGTTTAACCTGTGCAATGCACATGCCCTTTTTTGTCTGGGATATAAAGTGCCCTTCCAAAATGAGCAGACCCCCCTTTTCATTTATACTACACATGCCCCTTGAACGGCCTCTGCACGGGTATGATCTCCAGTCACAAGTAGATGGGTCCACGAGACTAATGCAGGCATACAAAGAGGTAGAACATTGGCATGAACTTTTTTTATTTGTGTTTCTCCATAGATCGATAATACACAGCAGCTACAGACATCTGCAGGCTATCTCTTCCTGCTCCCAACATAAACTCAGAACTGCGCATATATATCCTGCGCATTTCATTCTCCGTCATTAAAGGTTCAAGACACCCTGGAGTACTTTTTTGAAACTTTAACAGATTTGTGTGTGTTGAGCATCAGTTAAGACAACGTTAGCACCTGTCAGCATTAAATGTGGGGAAAACTGGATAATTTTAAGCTTTTGTCAGCTAATTTCATCTTCCGGGTTTAAAATCATTATTGAGGTGGGATGAAAATCGGTGACGTAGTGCGAATCTGCTAGTGGAGTGATGGCGCATCGCTTTCTCATTATTATTCATAGCTGAGTTTTCTTATCCTATGTGAAGACCCTACTTCTATATTATTAATTAGAGCACATGGTTTCTGAAGGCAAGGCAGAACTGCCAAGCTGTGAGACCCAATGACTGAGGCCCCGTTTACACTAATACGTTTTAGTTTTAAAGCGCATAAGTTTTGCTACGGTTACGCCATCCGTCCACACTACGCCGGAGTTTTCGAGCCCCGAAAACGGATCGTTTTGGAAACGCCGGAGAGGCCATTTTCATTCTAAAACGCTGCTGCTCCGTCTTAGTGTAGATGGGGGAAAACAGAGACATCTGAAAACGAAGGCGGGGCTGCAGACATTCGCCTATCTGATTGGGGCTTTTCCTCAATATTAAGTAGCCTACACACAGTTCAGTGACAGTCCTGCATCCTCTCCTTGTAAGTTCAGACTTCGCAAGTTTGATATAGAAAACAAACTCCCGAGTGTGTACATGGTACTTTAAAAAGTCATTCACATCACCCTGGCTATGCTGTTTCACTTTCTTAACAATAAAATTAAAGCATGACATAAGGAACTGTCTATTTTTATTTTAATATTAGCAACTTATCAGACATCAAAAAATGTTGAGGCGTCGTGTAGCTGCATAATATGAGCGTCATCTTCATGCATATTTATAAGAAAACAGAGCCTATAACATTACTGCCTCCTTTCATTTTCATTGAAAATACGAAACACCCTCTCTTTCATTGAATATCAGTTTTAATAAATAAAGGCCATTATAAAAGTATAACGCACAATAAGTTTATACAATAGAGAAAATAAAAGCAAGCAATTAGTCTGATGTGGTGTCCGCTGTTACATTAATTAGGATATTAACCTAACTTATCTGCGCTCAGCCAAAACACGTTACCTGAGAACAGTAATAGATTCAAAAGACCAAAGTCGGGGAATATGTCGTTAGGTATAGACAACAAAATTAATTAAATATCACGTTTAACAAATATAGTGAGATTAGATCCAGCGGGAGATCCTTGATAAACAGTCCGACGTGCACAACACTCATATGGGTATGTGCTTAACGCACACTTCAGCGCATGCCAGAGAGTGTGTGTGTGGTCACGTGACACGACGGAGAGCTGTTCAGAAACGCTGGGTGAAAAGCTAGTGTGGACGCAGATCGTTTTCATTCTAAAACGCCGTTTTAAAACTAAAACGTACTAGTGTAAACGGGGCCTGAGTGAGACCGCGTCTGCTCAAGGCATGGGTCTTATGTGTTTGTTTCCATGATCCAGGGTTTTTTGCATGTTTTTCCCCACGATTCTGTCAGGGCTGATACAGCTGTTGGTTTGCAGCAAGTTATTTTTGTCGAGAGAGCTGTACGAGAATTAGAGAAGGGCAGACTTTGTCTTTTATCAGTTGAGTTTGTTACCATTCAGACACATTGCCTATACCTGTGCTGCTGTGTTTGCCTATGTTTAAAATCTTCCAGATACCGGCAGGGTTAATGGTTGAAATAGACAGGGCAAGAGACCTGCTGCACTTCTATCCACTGTGTCTGCATTCAGACCTGGGGATTGAGGAGAGAAGTCCTCCTCATTTATAGTGTTTATATAAACACGATTGTCTTTATGATGATATAACAAATTGTGGTTATGCGTATATGAAATTATGAATAACAAATGTAGCAGGACATTGAATTACTTACTGTTTATTTCTTTGCTAATCTACAAAATTTAGTAAACTATAAAATCATGGGTCTCCTCACGGTTTGTGACCAACTGACAACATTTGTTTGCTGCCCTCTTTCTCCCCTGCTCTGCCGACCATGTCCACTCCTTTCCTCTGCTTGCAGAGCTCCACGCTCATCACAAAGCATTTTTTGAAAAAATTCTGAGGTAGACTTGAACCGAAAGAGAGGGGTTTCATGGCCCTTTAAACTCTTGCGTCAATTACAGCAAACACCACCAAAATATTTACAAAAAATAATTGTACAGAAATACATCTCACAATATTACTGTATGTATCCTAATGCAATTGTAGATTATCAATATGTCAACTCTGTTATTGTGATATTTCAGTACATTTCTCATTCCCATTTAGAAATTGATATTACTGTATAATGAAAATGCATAAGATTCAGTTCTGGAGCTAGAGCAGAAAATTCAGCTAAATTATTTTAGTTATTGTTAACTCTGTTGGTGGTTTTAACAGTTTGACAAAAAAGTTAGAAAGCAATTAGCAATAAAGTCATAGTATTTCTATTAAATGTAAGCATTTTGCATAATTTTACATCAAAGGTGCCATGGCTGATTGTTTTCAGAAGTATTTTTTTGTTGTGCTGGTCAAAAGTCTCTTCACGTTCAATATCATACCAGTATCATTCCAAAATGAATCGAAAATACCATTAATGTACCTGCAATTCTAGAATCATATATGCACTTTATACATTGCAAATAGTATCAAAGCAGTTTTATAAGGATGAACATATTAGAATATCAAGTACGCAGTTTTGTCATTGTGAAACAAGTTTGATACATGAAGCACATTTAGCACACAGCAGACGACTGGTTTTATTTTAGTGGTGAGTGAAATTCAGTTAAAAATGAATGTTGTTGTTGTTAAAGGATGTGATTTAATGTAAGAGAGCTCACTTGACCAAGCTAGTCAAGCCAAAGTTGACAATGGCAAGGAACACACACACACAAAAAGAAAAGATTGAAATCTTGGGAGAAACTAAACTCAGCTGGGGCACCAGTTCTTTTTTGGCCAAATAAACAAGAAACAGGACTATAATCTAGTCGATAAATAGCACTATTAAAGCCTTTTCACGCTGACTGATGTGATAAATTTAAGTGAATATCTGTTTCATACTGCAAATGTGAAATTTTGCTAGCATTGTCATCTTAGTGTAAACTATGAATCGTCAGATTCTCTTATTCACTTTCTGCTCAATTGGAATTTCTGGAACCCAACTCTGCTGGTTGAAGTCTTACCTCACCAGCAGTTTTTTCAGATTTTCCTAAAGGGAAGAGGTGTCCAGAGCACACCAGCAGGTCACAAGGGTTCCTCAGGGATCAGATCTTGATCCCACTTCTCAATTCACAACACATCGATGGACACATATATGATGTCGCCACACATCTTTACTTAAGGTCTTCACTGCAACTTTAACTGCTCAACATAATTTCACCATCCAGCTGCAGGGTCATCAACTACATTCTACTACAGTCAGAAACTTGTGGTGACCTTTAACGACCAGCTTTTTTTCAAGGATCTCATTGCAAACACAACAATATCATGCAGGTATGTACCTTACAACATCAGAAAGATAAGTCCCTCTCCTGACTAAGCAAGCTGCAGAAATTCTGGTCCAAGCACTTGTGATTTCTAGGCTGAACTGCTGTATTAGTCTTCTGTAATGCGCTCTTAAACCAGCTAAACTGTAAACTGATTTCAAAACACACTGAGGTTATCAGGATGTTCATCAAGAAGTGTAGAGATGTGTCCCTGGCATCCTGGCTAAACTTGCCCACTGGCCTCTGTTCATCATGGCATCCCAGTCATTACCATTTCATCTCAACATCTGCTGCTTTGTGATTTGTGTTCTGGCACAGAATGGCTGTCGATGCATCATTCAGGTGGATGCTGCACATTTGTGGTGGTTGAGGAGATTTTCTTGTATTTGTAAAGGGCTTTGAATGGCCAGAAAAAACCCTATATAAATTTAAGAATGAATTATTATTTTTCAAATGATCCAATGTTGCTAGTCTGGTCTTTAATGATCTTCAGTGCTTGCATCCAAGTTTCAATCATTGATTCTGGTTACATAACAGCTCTTACCTCCACTTGCTTCTTCAAGGGTGCACACACTATGCTATCCTAACCGTTCCAGGGCGCATTCGTTTGACAAGTGTGAGTGCTCCGAATCAGGGCCAGGTGTGGTTCAGTTGGCCAGCCCTGGCCAGCTTGAAAGAGGTGTGCTAGAGCGTGGTTTAATTGGGTTTTGGTCGCAGTACACTTGTAGTGTGAGTGCAAAGCATGCCTGAACCTGAGTGATGTCTCTTTTAAGGGACTGTTTATTTAGATTTATATTCTATTTATAAAGACGCAAACCCCACGCTGCACATCAGCTGCACCTTAAGCAACGACAAAAACAATATAACTAAAGACATCTCCACTGTACTGAGTGAGAGCGCTTCTCTTCCTGTTAAACTAAAAAGTCGCATCATTGCTGACGTAAGCTTGCTCAGGTTCGGAAGGTAAACATGCAGTGTGAGTGCAGGCAGACGGAGAAGAGGGGAAGGAGGACAACCGCGCTTCGGCATGGTTCAAGGCAGCCGTGCCTCATGAGAGTACGCCCCAAGTCTACACCCCTCTCAGGAGCCTTCAGTAGATAAAATCAGCTAGTCTGGTCACCCCTTGTTTATAAATTATAAAGTGAATTGAAACCTTGTATGTAAAGTATCATCTCTGATGACTGCCATTCATGATACATCATACTACGCTTGCTGTTCAGTAAGGTTTTCCTCCTCATTTGTCAACTTCAGATAGATTGTCAAATTGGCACTACATCGTAATAAAATAAAAAATCATTTTCCCTCTTTACCCTTCCAATTATTCTTTTAAACAATATCAGTACACACTCAAGGGACAAAATCTGTCACTTGGGTGGTACCTTTCAAAGCATACCTTTTTGTTCCTAACAGACACTTAAGGGTACATAATAAAAAATACAAATGTGTACCTCGTGGATACCTTAAAAGTACAAAAGTATACACTAAAGGTACTAATGTCCACCTTTCAAGTAACCAGGAAACCGGAGCACCCAAAGGAAACCCACGCGAACACGGGTAGAACATACAAACTCCACACAGAAATGCCAACTGTCCCAGCCAGCACTCAAACCAGTGATCTTCTTGCTGTGAGGCACTTTTTAAACTAAATTAACTAATTGCTTTGACTGCATGTGAACATTTTCATAGCATTTTCATAGCACTTTGAAACTTTGTAGATCTTCACATTTAGAAACAACATGCGAGAATAGATATGAAAAAGCACAGTTCAGAATCAAGTATCAGTGTGATTCCAGATCCTACACTCTCAGAAATAAAGATACGTGAGCTGTCACTGGGGTGGTACCTTTTCAAAAGATACAAATTCGTACCTAAAAGGTCCATATTGGTACCTCAAGGGTACATATTAGTACGTAAAAAGTACAAAAGTGTTCCTCTTAATTTTTTTAGGTATTAATATATACCTTTGAGGTACCAATATAGACCCTTTAGGTACAAATGTGTACCTTTTGAAAAGGCACCACCCCAGTGACAGCTCATATACCTTTATTTCTGAGAGTGTATGAGGCTTTTATGATTATAATTTCTCCAAAGCCCACAAATCATGGTAATCTATTAATACTGACAAATAAAAATATGTGTATATATATATATATATATAGCAACATGATAAAGATTTGGTATTATACTGTCTTTTACAGCCATATGCCCTCATCAGGAACATCATACATATAGTAATTGCTCCATTACATTGGGTCTATTTGTATAGTGAGATATATCCATGTATCATGGCAACACAGGTTAAGCTTTCTCAGGGGTAAAGACGTGGTATTTTCCTCTACATGGAGATTATTGTAACCTGGCGACAGACTAATTCTTCTAACCACAAACAAAGTGTACACATGACTGGAACAGAACAGAGAGCTGCTTGAGGATTGTGGGCTTTGACAGTTGATTCTGTGTATTGTACTGAGATAATCTGAGGGCAAAATGAAAATGGAATCACATAAAATTATATGGCAATTATATGAGGTCTGTGAAGGTTTCAAGGGTCAAAGGTTTCAACTCTGCCAGTGGTGAATCATTTTACAATGATGAGTTTAATATATGCTGTACACATTAAAATGTTTTATTGGTCTGTGAGTCTGAATAGACACACTCTTTGAAATAAAGGTACAAAAGCTTTCAATGAGACATTACCTTCTCAAAAGGTTGACATTTGTACCTTGAGGATCCTAATTGTACTTTTTAGGAACAAAACAAAAAAGGGTCCCATTAAGTACACAAATGTATGCTTTTGTACTTTTATTTCTTTGAGTGCAGACTAAAGTCAACATTATAGAGTTTCAAGAAGAATCCATGACTAACAATCACTAACAATAAGAAACACAATTGTTCTTGTTAGTTCATGTTAGTTCAGGCTCGTTAGTTCAAGTGTGAATTGTATTAATGCATCATTAAATGTTAACATCAACATTTAATAAGATTAGTAAATGTTTTCAAAGTAATTTTAAAATGTATTTAAGCGAATGCAGTTATTATTTGTAGTTATAAAATATTTATAACAAACGGAACCGTACACACTCAAATAAAGGGACTAAGATCCACCATACAGATGGACATTAAGGTGTCTATGAGGTACACCTTTGTATGTTTTATGTATTAATATGTACCTTTAAGGACCTGTTAGAAACAAAAATGTACATTTTGAAAAGGTACTGCCCTAGTGAAAGATTTTGTTCCTTTATTTCTGAAAGTGTACCTCTACACCTTTTGTGGATGGGTGTTATGATCACCAGCAATCAAGCAGTTGTAGATTCAATTCAATTCAATTCATCTTTATTTGTATAGCGCTTATACAATGTAGATTGTGTCAAAGCAGCTTCACATGGAGGTTTAAATTCAATTGAAACAGTGTCAGTTCAGTTTTCAGTGTTTAAGTTCAGTTCAGTTTAGTTCAGGTCAGTGTGGTTTAATAATCACTACTGAGAGTCCAAACACTGAAGAGCAATTCCATCGATGCGCAGCTCTACAGGTCCCGAACCATGCAAGCCAGTGGTGACAGCGGTGAGGAAAAAACTTCACCAATTGGCGAAAGTGAAGAATTTAAAAAACCTCGAGAGAAACCAGGCTCAGTTGGGCACGGCCATTTCTCCTTTGGCCAAACGTCTTGTGCAGAGCTGCAGTCTAGGCACAGAAAGCTGGACCTCAGCGAAGACTCGTCTGTCCTTGGAGCATCACAGGAATCAGTCTCATGCTCTCCACCATGACCACCACAGCAGCAGCTCAGGATACGGCCTGGTTCAGAAACCTAGGGATCATCTCGTCGCTGGACGTGCATCGCATCAGTGGCACTGCATAGTCGGAGGGCCTCAGGATGAGTACCCCCAGGTGGAAATACAGAATAATTAGCAAAGCTGCTGTTTATAGTGTATATAAACAAGAAGCAAAATCCTGTGTGGGGCACATCATGCGTCATGCCGCTATGTAATGCACTGAGTGCATGCTTTGCTAAAAGATAGGTCTTTAATCTAGTTTTGAAGAGTGAGAGTGTGTCTGAGCCTCGGACATTATCAGGAAGGCTATTCCAGAGTTTAGGGGCCATAAATGAGAAGGCTCGACCTCCTTTACTCGATTTTGCTATTCTAGGTAGTACAAGAAGCCCTGAGTTTTGAGATCTTAAAGAGCGGGTTGGGTTGTAGCGAGACAAGAGGTTGATTAGATAAACAGGAGCTAGATTATTTAAGGCTTTATAGGTAAGAAGCAATATTTTAAATTCAATACGAAACTTAACAGGCAACCAGTGTAAGGAGGATAAAATTGGAGTGATATGATCATAAGATCACTGGAGAATTACAATTCGAACACTGAACCGAACTACACCTCCCAGAACACTTTGCAGAAGACTTATTGGAACCTGCATGGACCAAAGATTCTCAGAGAAATCATGGTTTGGGGTTACATTCAGTATGGGGGCGCATGAGAGATCTGCAGAGTGGATGGCAACATCAACAGCCTGAGGTATCAAGACATTTGTGCTGCTTATTAAATTACAAAGCAAAAGATAGGGCAAATTCTTCAGCAGGATAGCGCTCCTTCTCATACTTCAGCCTCCACATCAAAGTTTCTGGAAGCAAAGAAGGTCAAGGTGCTCCAGGATTGGCCAGCCCAGTCACCAGACATGAACATTATTGAGCATGTCTGGGGTAAGATGGAGGAGGAGACATTGAAGATGAATCCAAAGTATCTTGATGAACTCTTGGAGTCCTGCAAGAATGCTTTCTTTGCCATTCCAGATGACTTTATTAATACGTTTTTTGAATCATTGCTGAGATGTATCGATGCAGTCGTCCAAGCTCATGAAAGTCATAAACAATTTTAATTCTTTCCTGAGTGCACCATGACTTTATATTCTATACTGTACATTATTTCTGTTAAGTGACAAGACTTTTGTCTAAGCAGTCAGACCTTACTCTCCTAATTAAATAACTAAAAATCAAGGCATGATCATATATTTTTTGGTAAAATAAGCATGATCTAGAGGCCTTTGCGTTTCATATAAGCCACTTCTGATACCAAATGATCAACTAGTAGTCAAGTTATTATTTGTGGTTCCTAAAACTTGGATAGGCGACAATACTTTTGTCATGTACTGTAATTCTGTCAACCTGTCAGGAAGATGAGCCTCTATATATTAACTACAGTATTTGACAGAAAGAAAATCTCAAGTTTGAACATACAACTTTAGGAACATCTATAATTATACAAAATCTGAAGTTCAACCAGTTTGAATGCTTTTTAAAGATTAAGTCATGTCTATACCCGTCTCTTTATTTCAGAACCATGATCCAGTCATAGATGACAAGCCTTTTGTTACTGCCCAACTTAGTCACTTACACCCTTACAGAACACCCTGTTCTTCTGCTTTTTATAATTTTATTTATTTCTGTCAACAAATTCCTAAAATGCTGCATGTATGGTTTCTGTTAGTGCACTCTGTTTTCATTTGTTTAAGGGTACAAGATTTAGATGATAGAAGACTGTGATCTAATCTTTGGGAAGGGAAAGGGAGGTTTGCAATATATAATCAATCTATTCTGTACATAGATTTGAGTGCAAATGACAAGGAACATGCATCATTCTTACAAATGTAATAATATTCATTCAGAATGTAAACAAGACTCCTTCCAAACACTGTCCTTGTGCAGTCATCATTGAGTACTTCTTGTATTTCGTCTGTCTTTCAAGGCCAGAACATTTTGTTTAACAGAAAGCAAGAAAAAAATCAGCTTGTCTTTAACTGAACTCTGGCTTGTGCTGTTTTCATTTAAAAGAGGTGGGTTTAGCCAGAGGGCGGAGTCTGAGTTCTCAGACTGAGTGTGTGATTAGCAGGAAATGCCTTGTTCCTCAGTGCCAGCGCTTTTCACCATTCTTGCAGTCGAAGCGTCTGACCCTTGATATACTAACTCTGCTTTACACTCATGTTTCTTAACAGAACCAGTCTCAGCTGGTGTCCTCTCAATGCGTGTTTATGTGAGCACAAACACAAACTTGTTTTTGTTCTTTGATCTGATCTCTCCATACAGTCTACCAGAAGGAAATATAAATAGATCAACTGTTTACTGGCCCTGGGAAAATATGTATTACAGGGAGAGGTCACCAAAAAATAAAAATCCCAAAATGTTATCATCCTCAGGTAATCCAAGATGTAGGCGACATATTTTAGCAGAGCATTGAAGAAGATTTTTTGGAGATTCACGAAATATGTCAATGGCTGTAGCCACTTTGAGAATAAAACAACAACAACAACAACAACAACAACAACAACAAAAAAAAACATTCAGTCAAAATGAAATGAATACTTGTGGCTCCTGATGAAACATTGAGATCATAAAAAAAATCTATTGTTCATTGTGTTACATTTGTATGTAAAAATGTGAATTAGTTGATTTTATTTGCGGGATTGACTTGAACAACATAAACAAAAACATTAAATAACAATGATGTACTAGCAAGTAATCGAGGTAGCCATTATTTAGATATGGACTCATGTGACTCATGTTGTAGTTAAAGTTAGTTCATGATTTGTGCATGCATTAACTCATCATTAATTCATAATAAAGTGTTTGGTTTACATATTAACACATCATTATTTATGCACTGTTATTGTTACCCCAATATTTCCCAACCATGCAAATAGTGTCATGTGATTTGATCCCAAATAATTGTAATATGCTGATTTGGTGATCAGAAAACCTTTATTTTAATCAGTGTTGAAAACAGTTGCTTAAGGGTTTGTAAGAAAACACACACACATGCACACACGCACACACACACACACACACACACACACACACACACACACACACACACACACATATACACTTACGATAGGGGTGTCAATCGATTCATAATAGAATGTAATCTTATTACTTGCTCAATACAGTAATGAATTAATAAACTGCAAATTACATTTTGCTGAGAGTTTACCCTAAAAGAACATTTGAAGTCCTTATTGTGCTAAATATGCAATCATAGACATCACAAACACTGTCTCTAGAACAGGGGTGTCGAAACCTTTTTGTATGAAGGGCCAAAAACCAAATATCATTGATAGCTGTGGGCCGAAGATAAATACAGTATACCAAACTATTTTACATTTTAATTTCCTAATTTATTTAATCATATTTAAAAGTTGAAAACATTGCTTTGAATCATGTTAAATAATGCAGTATAACTTTCTAATTTTAACTTACTGAAATAAAAACATAAACAATCACATTTATAACACAGTGGAGTTCAATGCTGAATACACTAGTTGATTTGCTCACCAGAGTCTCTGCATTGTCCTCTATCTGTCGGGTGACAGTATGTGCATTTTAAGTGAAGTTTCACAAACTAATTTTGAGAGGAGCACGTGATATGATTGACCGCAGCTGGTCTCTCATCTACAATCATTAGTTAGCCAATCAGATTAATCCAAACTCACTATAAGTAGCCTAGTAAAAAGCTACTCCCTTATCTTGGTATTCTGAAGAAACCCCCCATCCACCCTTTTTCCCCCCTTTTCTTTCTTTACCCATGGGAACTCTCGAGAACTTCCTGATCTCGTACTCCCCTTACATGCTCAATCAACCAGGCGGGAGCCCTGGGCTCAACTATCTCCGAGCTCAGGGTTCTCTCCCGGGACAGCATGCCAAACCTGCTAATAGCATCAAGCAATATCTAAGAGTGAACTCTTAAAACTAAACTACAGCAATTAAATTACAATGAAACAAACTATTAAAAGCTTATTTTATATTTGAAATGACAATACCTAAACCATCCCCATTATTCTCCCTTTCTTCTCAGATAGAATGGCAGGCCAAATCAAAGATTACCATGGGCCAATTTTGGCCCACGGGCCCTAGTTTGGCCCTCTGGTCTAGAAAATGTCATTATTTCATTTACAACATATTATTTCACACAAAATTTCAGATTACAATGGCCATGATATTTTTTATAGCTCAGTATAATCAGTTTTTTTTTCTAAAACAGATTGCTTATAAATATTCTTCACAGTAGTTTTAAAGTGTAATGAATAAATTCATACAGATTTGAAATTACATAAAGGTTTGTGTTTGTAACAAAATAAAAGCCTTGGTAACACTTTATTTTGATGGTCCGTTTGAGTATTAGTAGACTGTCTGCTTAATATCTGCTGATACTCCTCCTTCAACAGACATTTAACTGACTTTGCAACTAGATGTCAACTTACACTAACCCTAACTCCAGCCCTAGCCCCAACCTAACAGTCTACTTATAATCTAATAAAAATTAGTTGTCATGTAGATGCAATGTAACTTAATTCAATAAACAGACCATCAAAATAAAGTGTGACCAAAGTTTTTGCTGTCACTTTGATTCATTTTTTAAATACAATTTCTTTAAAAAAGTACCTTTAGTACATACAGCCACATGCTCTAGATATGTTAAACAGTGACTTGGCATGTGCAAAGCTAAATATATAAAGTATGCCTGAAGTATTTACAGCATTTATGAAAACAGTGTGACTTGGCTGATTTAGTTGACTTGAGATGTGTCGTCCTACAAAACAGAATAAGTATCAAAGAACATTTGACCAATTTTATGTTAGAACAATAGCTGATGAGGGTGAAAACTGTGTCACTGTGTCATAAAAAAAGGCTTGAACTAAACACATGACAGGTGAGAGTCTGACAGCTATAGCTCATTGCTAAATACTGCACTGTATATAGGTTATTGTATACTGGTTACTATGAGCATGAAACTGAGTTGAATTATTCTACATTGGAAGCAAAATGATGTTATCAAGTGACCATTATTGGGATTGTTACTTTAAAAAGTAATTAGTTATAGTTACTAGTTACTTCCCAGTAACTAAGTAACAATTACATAATTTAAAAAGTATTAATTACCAGTGAAAGGAATTAATCACCATTGAAAAATATAAGAAAAAAAACAGATAAACAATTGTTAGGTGAACAAAAAATCTGTGCAAGTACTGTAAATGCACATAATATTTTGTTAGTGTCTTTTGGTAATCTTTATTCAAAGTCTAACCATTTGCTTTAATGTATTGAGTGGCGGCCCTTCTCTGTTGACATCAGTTTGACGATGTCAGCCACAATATTCTTGGCCACCCCTCATACCATTAGTTTGCTATGAGGAAATGATGCACACAAATAAAGCACCACCCCCCAATCAATATTCTTTTTAAGTTGGTATCAACATACTGAAAAAAAAACTGCTATCATGTGTACTATTTATCCGTATGTTAAGTCGTGACATATCGGTGACGTATGGAATACTGTTTCCAAGCCGCTACTCATTTGAATTGAGAAAATATTTGTGTATGGCCAATTTTTAGTCATATCACACAAAGTGAATTTTATATAAAATCATAGTGTACACATCATTCTCTGGACTTGCTGCATCACAAATACCCAAATTTTAACTATATATAAAAAATGTATCACTTTCTGGCCATCAGATATTAGGCATGGACATATATATTGCGATCATGATTTTAAAAAATATTACATCGCTTTAAAAACGTTACTATTAATATTTGATGAGTTTCCCCATACAGCTTGACAGAGCTATTGGACCCAGAAGCTACTTGATGTCACACGTAACAAGCAGATAGACACCTATGGACAAAAAAAAAAAGTACTTTTGGAAGCTGTATAGACAGAAATGTGCTAATTTTAGTGTGTCCATGATCATATTGTAGTCATAAACACAAGAAGTTTCTTTTCAAACATTTTCTGACATTAAAATAGAATTTAAACCCAAGCAATTTTAAAGCCCACTTCAACATGACGTAGCAGTGCTGTTTTCCTTGCCCACCAATATTGATTGACAGGTGCATGTTACTATGTGCTAGTTTTAATGCATATAAAAATGTCTACGTGACCGGATTTGCAAAGAAACTGGGATTAAAAGATCTGTTCCAACACTCTGTGATCAGCTGCATGTCAAGAAGTATTTTTTATACATTCATTCATTCATTTATTTTCTTTTAGGTTGAGTCCCTTTATTAATCAGGGGCCAACACAGCAGAATGAACCGCCAACTTGTCCAGCACATGTTTTACGCAGCGGATTCCCGTCACTGGGAAATATCCATACACACTCATATATACAGATAAACACTACGGACGATTTAGCTTACTCAATTCACCTATAGCGCATGTCTTTAGACTGTGGGGAAAACCGGAGCACCCGGAGGAAACCCACACGAACATGCAAACTCCACACAGAAATGCCAACTGACCCAGCTGAGGCTCGAACCAGCGACCTTCTTGCTGTATTTTTATAGCATTTTGAAATTCTTTTGAGCTATGTAATTTACAACCATTCCAATCAACACATCTGCATAAGAATATACTAAGTGGGCTATAAACGAGAATGCTTCAATCACACAACATGAGTCCCAGTTTGTAGACAGGTTTACTTTGTACAGTAACTTAGCTATAATGAATCTCTATACAGCAACTTATACCTTATCCTTTCACATTTGTATTGAGTAGATGAGCAAAAACATCCTAAAGCCGTGGTAACACTACACTTTTTACCCCATAGACTTCCATTCATACGTAATCTAATGTGTCAGACCGGAAATGCAAGCTCATGCAACAAGTTTTGCAGTTCGCTGTGTTTCAAAGTTCAAGCCTGGTGAACTCTGACTTGCAAAACGTGACTGATTGAGACCAATAAAAGATCAAAACATGACCTCGTACAGAAATGTATAATACGGACCAATTGCTTGCTTTTTAAATATCTAATCATCTTTTTTTAATCCTGCCCCTTTTCACAGCACTGTACGACAAAATTTTGCATGCGTGTTTTTACAACTTGTGTTAGATGTGCAGATGTTTGTGTAATGACCATTGTGTGTGTGGCTCATTTACCTTACTGTGATATTTGTTTCTGTGGGTGTCTGTTTCATCATCTCGTTGAGTTGCTGTATGTTGTTTTTCTAGACATCTGGCCTGATTATTCTTCTCTGAAGTAAAATGTCTGGAGAGCATGTGGGAAGAACCAGCTAATTTTCATTTAAAGGCACATTCACCAAAACAGCTACAATTTCCTTTGACCACAAAATTGGATTATTTCAACAGGGCATAATGAATGATTGGGACATTTTCAACAGGGCATAACAAATGATCTGATGAACTGAAACTTCACAGACACATTCTGGAGACACAAAAAGCCAAAACTGGAGCCCTTTAACATCCACCTTCAATTGCTTAATCAGTTCTCTAGAGTACACCAAGTTAACTTTAAGTCAAGTTAATGGCTGGGTCAGTTGGCATTTCTGTGTGGAGTTTGCACGTTCTCCCTGTGTTTGCGTGGGTTTCCTCCGAGCGCTCTAGTTTCCCCCACAAGTAAAAAAAAAATGTGATAAGGTGAAATGTGTAAGCTAAATTGTCCATAGTGTGTGTGTGGATGAGTGTGTATAGATGTTTCCCAGTGATGGGTTGCAGCTGGAAGTGCAAACGCTGTGTAAAACATATGCTGGTTAAGTTGGCGGTTCATTCCTCTGTGGCGACCCCAGGTTATAAAAGGATTAAGCCAAAAGAAAATGAATGAATGAATGAATGAATGAACAACAGAAATAGTAAGTAGGAAGCTATTCTAAAAAATCCAGAGAATAGACCTACAGTAATGGTGTTGATTATTAAGATAATGTAAATGAATGTATGCATACAGTACAAACACTTGCTGCTTTACTGCCGGTTTTCTATCTTCATTGCATCTGTGGTGCCACAAACTAGTGTTGTAATTAAAAATACAAGCAGCTGTTTGGGTGGCTGTGGGCAATAATGCCCCATGAGGCTTTACAAATGCTGCTCATGCCTCTGGGGTGTTGTTTTAGCAGCCTGCACTTTTCACACTGCAAGTCAGGGACGTCTGCAGGCCTCATAGGGGCTTGGCATAAAAAAAGGACTTTCGCAAGACTCTTTAACAAAAAATAATTCACATAGTTATTCACAGAGGTCGTTTAGTATCTTGCAAGTCCTTTTTACTTATTTTTAGAAATTTGATCTATGAGCTGTGCAGTGCTATTTAAAACAGCCAAACACCCCCAAAAGCTTTATTCTGCCATATTTTACTTATCCTCTACTTGTTCCAAATCAATTTTTTCTGTTGAACTCAAAGGAACATCTATTTAGTACGGTGGCCGGGAAGTGCAAACCAATATCACAAAGTGTAAAACACTTTTACAAAGCTCGGGACAAATTTACATTTTGAAAAACATTTTTACCTATCATAAAACACAATGACAGAAAAAAACAATTTTACCAAGGACGAAACAAATTTACATTTTAGAAAAAAAATTTACAAGGCGCAAAACACTTTTACCAGTCCCAAAACAAATTTACAATTACAGATTCTTTGCGGAAAGGGAATGTACAACACACCGGAAGTGACGCGGCATGTACCGCACACCAGGAGTGACGTAGGGAAAAGTGTTGTTGTCATTGGTGGTGAGCTCAGTAAATTCGTGTTGTGGAGTAAATGGCGTAAATAAAGTTTATGGTGACAGAATGTGAACTGCGGTCGAGGGATGTTTTGCCTGTTTTGTGGCAAACACATGAGCAGCTTAATGCAGTTTTGCTTTTTGTGTGGTCGGTGTTTGAAGTTTATAAAGGATCAGACCAGACGGAAACATTAGACATACTGCATCAATGTGTTCAATATTTTAACAAGGGCCACTTAAACGCTGTAATCGTGGACATGATGTCAAGTGTACACGGTGTAAACATCTGCTTGAGGACTCTTAAAAGTAAACTGAACGAAGCCGGTGTTACAGTTTAACTGGTGACCGTGTTAACTGGAGACCGTTTCCAGATGTAAACTATTCATGTTGCCGATTAATAGATTCATCTCTTTTTCACAGTAACAAAACATGCCCATACCAAATAAGTATTCTTATTACTTGGTGTCAGTGTCATTGTAAACATTATTGATTTTAATATTTTTGTGGCAGAACAGTATATAACCAAAATAATGTCAATAAATGATTATAATTGACTTCTCATCAACGGGATTCAAACCCAAGTCAAAAGGTTCAGCATGAGTATCAATTGACCTATCTAACTGAGCAATGCAGGACTAGATGTTGAAGCTGGTTTTGATATCTTTATCAGTCAACATATGCTGTGCTTTGATTGATTCCATGTTCTTGCGTTTAAATGTTTCTACAAACTCTCACGCTGATATTTTGTCAGTATAGCTCTAAATGACAAAATGATGTTTTATCACACTTGGTCAAACCATGATTTTTATAGTTGTAGACTCATGTTAACCTGTGTCTACAAAGTCACGCAAACTTATATTTTCCGGTGTGTGGTACATTCCGCGTAACTTCCGGTGTGTGGTATATTCCCTTTCCGTAAAGAATCTGTAATTGTAAATTTGTTTCGGGACTGGTAAAAGTGTTTTGTGTCGTAAATTTTTTTCTAAAATGTAAATTTGTTTCGTCCTTGGTAAATTTGTTTTTTTCTATGTCATTGTGTTTTATGATAGGTAAAAATGTTTTTCAAAATGTAAATTTGTCCCGAGCCTTGTAAAAGTGTTTCACACTTTGTGATATTGTTTTGCTCTTCCCGGCCACCGTAATTTAGGGATGTTGGAAAAAAACATCCATTGACTACCACCATTTCAAGAGTTCACACTTAGCTGATGATCAATAAAGCGTAATTGGCATGCTGTCCCGGGAGAGAGCCCTGAGCTCGTAATATCCTCGAGCACAGGGCTCCCTCCCGTTAGAAGGGCAATAGGGGAGTTCGAGCTCAGGAAGGTCTTGAGAACTCCCCTGCTTGTCGCCGTGTGAGAAGTGTAAACTAAGGTTGTCTTAGGTAATAATTTGGTTTAAACGATTGGCTATAGTGTATGTTTTTGGATGGTGGGAGGAAACCGGGAAAACCCATGCGAACACGGGGAGAACATGCAAACTCCGCACAGAAACACCAACCAGCCCAATAGGAGGTTAAACCGGCACTTAAATAGTCACTGGGCCGCCGTGTCGCCCTATAGGAAGAAGGGTGGAGGTAGGGGTGGAAGGGGGGGAACTTTGAAACGAAGATAACTGGAGTGAAAGCTCTGGTTATTTATAGTGTGTCCGTAATCATCTAATAGGGCAGATTACGGGACTAATAAGGTGCCAGCTGTGTTGATCATAAGCACGTGATCCTCTGGAAATTAGTCTATAAATAAACCACACATCATTTTTTGTTCCAATGCTGCCAAATTCATGTTTGTATGCAAATTCTAGTTATCCATACAAGTTACTAACCAAATTCTAGTTATCCATACAAGTTACTAACGACTGGATATGTTTTGATGTAATTCGAAGTTGTCATTACTTTATCCCTAATGGTTTTACCATGTTGCTTGCATGTCTGATTTCTTCCTGATCTTGATTCTAATACATTTTTAAAACTCAATTCAAGAATGTAAGGAACGTTAGCTCCTGCCATGTCTCAAACTTTCCTGTTTGTGTTGTGAGCATAAGCAATATCTGTCATGAGCAATATTATACTACTCAGAATAGCAAAGTCTATAACTCCTATTTTCAGCTATAGCACTTCATTTTTGCATTGACATTTAATATCTCTTGTGCAAATACATTATGAACAACAGCTAAGCTAATTATTTTCCACCTGAGGATGCCCATCCCTACACCCCTAGATATTGTTTGACCATTAATGGGATCCAAGAAGTATGAAGAGATCATGCCATCCATTGAGAACTTTCTCAAATACATTTCAATAAACATGTACACATAGACATCACCTATATGGTATAATTCAGAAATATGGCATGAATTATCATCTTTATGCCAATGAAATACAGTTATACATTTCTGTTGAGCCCAGAGACACTGCTGCAATAAAAAAATTGTCCAACTGCATGTCCAGTATTGTACAATGGATGACTTTTTTTTTTTTTAAGTTGAATAAAGATAAAACTGAAATTCTTATTGTGGGCAAAAAACCTGAGCGAGAGAAGGATTGAAGCAGAATTGTGTTCTTTAGGTTTACAATCTAAAAATGAATTAAAGAACCTGGGTGTTATTTTTGATTGTGATCTTAATTTTAAATCTCATTTCAATCAAGTTACAAAAATATGTTTTTATCATTTGACAAAAATTGCCAGAATTCGTTCTTTCCTGTCTTTTAATGATGCCAAGAAATTAATTCATACTTTAATTTTCTCTCGGCTTGATTACTACAATGCTATTTATATTGGTTTACCTAAGGGTTCTATAAGGAAGTTGCAATTAATACAAAATACAGCAGCCAGAGTTTTAGTGAAATTGAAGAAAGGAGAACATATCACACCGACATTAATAGAATTACACTGGTTACCAGTGCACCAAAGGATAGGTTTTAAGATTATTTTATTAGTTTATAAGGCACTACACAACATGACACCTTCTTACATTTCTGATTGCTTATTGAAATATAATCCAAATCGTTTGCTACGCTCTAGCGCTGGACTTTTAGAATTTTACTCTGTTAATCTTATGCGATCTGGCGGCACTTCTTTTAGTCACTATGCTCCAAAACTTTGGAATTGTTTTCCAAAAGAAGTGAAAGAATCCCCCAGCATTCATGTTTTTAAAGAGCGAGTTAAGACGCACCTTTTTAAATGTGCATATGAATATGTACACAGCAGATCTCACAACTCGACCTGCAACAAGAGGGATACAAAGTTAGAGTTAGCTCTACTATAAAAGATCTGGGTGTCATATTAGACAGCAATTTAATCTTCGAAAATCATATATCCCATGTCACAAAAACTGCCTTCTTTCATCTAAGAAATATTGCTAAATTGCGAAGTATGCTATCCATCTCAGATGCAGAAAAGCTAGTTCATGCTTTCATGACTTCTGGGCTAAACTACTGTAATGCTCTGTTTGCTGGCTGCCCAGCATCCTCTATAAACAAACTTCAGCTAGTACAAAATGCAGCTGCTAGAGTTCTTACCAGGTCTAGAAAATATGATCATATCACCCCAATTTTATCCTCCTTACACTGGCTGCCTGTTAAGTTTCGTATTGAATTTAAAAGATTGCTTCTTACCTATAAAGCCTTAAATAATCTAGCTCCTGATTATCTAACCAACCTCCTGTTTTGCTACAATCCAACCCGCTCTTTAAGATCTCAAAACTCAGGGCTTCTTGTAGTACCTAGAATAGCAAAATCGAGTAAAGGAGGTCGAACCTTCTCATTTATGGCCCCTAAACTCTGGAATAGCCTTCCTGATAATGTCCGAGGCTCAGACACACTCTCACTCTTCAAAACTAGATTAAAGACCTATCTTTTTAGCAAAGCATACACTCATACATTACATAGTGGTATGACGCATGATGTGCCCCACACAGGATTTTGCTTCTTGTTTATATACACTATGAACAGCAGCTACGCTAATTATTCTTCTTATTCTGTATTTCCACCTGGGGGTACTCATCTCGAGGCCCTCAGACTATGCAGTGCCACTGATGCGATCCAAGACCAGCGACGAGATGATCCCAAGGTTTCTGGACCAGGCCATATCCTGAGCATCTGCTGGTGTGGTCACCGTGAAGTGAGAACATGAGACTGATTCCTGTGATGCTCCAAGGACAGACGTGTCTTCGCTGAGGTCCACCTTCCTGCGCCTAGACTGCAGCTCTGCACAAGATGTTTGGCCAATGGAGAAATGGTTGTGCCCAACTGAGCCTGGTTTCTCTCAAGGTTTTTTAAATTCTTCACTTTCGCCAATTGGTAAAGTTTTTTCCTTGCCGCTGTTGCCACTGGCTTGCATGGTTCGGGATCTGTAGAGCTGCGCATTGATATAATTGCTATTCAGTGTTTGGACTCTCAGTAGTAATTATTAAACCACACTGAACTGAGCTAAACTGAACTTAAACACTGAAAACTGAACTGACACTGTTTCAATTCACTATAAACTTCCATGTGAAGCTGCTTTGACACAATCTACATTGTATAAGCGCTATACAAATAAAGATGAATTGAATTACATTTTGTGAAGTGTTTGCGTTTTATGTATATTGTGTAGATGTGTGTATGTACGGTGTGTGCATGTATATTCTTATGTGAGGACTTTTGTGTGTGTGATTGTGTAAGTGTATGCATATACATGCGTGTACATGTATGCTTCTATCTGAGTATACATTTGTTCTTTATTTTGCTTTATTTGTCTATACATCTTTGTTATTTGTTATTTTAATGCTTGTTTGTTGTTTGTGAAGCGCTTTGAGTTGCATGCATGTAGGAAAAGTGCTATACAAATAAAATGAATTATTATTATTATTATTTGCTATACAATTCCAGGTTAACTATGTCTGCAGTAGATAATAACTTATATTTGATTGTAACTTTAACTTCATTTGACTGTAATGCAATAATGTGCAAAGACAAAAGCTTGTCCTAAAAATATTCACAAGCCATTTTTGTTGAGTCGAGTCAAGTCTTGTCACACCCTCTGTTCGCTCTCTTAGTCCCAGTCACCACACTTAGTCACCATCCATCACAAACCACACCCGTGAATCCTCACCAGACTACTAATCACCCACACCTGCAATCACCCACTCACTATATATACTCACCTCTGTCATTCACTCACCAGCTGGACTAATAGTCAGACGGTTCTCGTTGGCGATTCTTCTCCTTGCTGTTCTAATATTTTACTGTGCTCCTCCGTGGATGTCCTTATCCTCCTGTGAATTTAAACGCCAGATTCAGGGACGTAACATTGGTTTATTGGTGATTGTCGAAGAACTGTACTTACCTCACAAACTCAGCTGCTTTACCTCTCTGCTGTGGTTGCATCGCACTAATAAAGCTCTTATAGTAATTCCTGCTTTGTCTCCTTTGTATGGTCGTAACAAGTCTGAAGTTATTATTTTAATTATATTTCAAATATTATTAAATATTATCTATAATAATTTTGTTAACACACACTTAAATATTGGACTGTTTTAAAGGGATGGTTCAACCAAAACAAAAATTCTGTCACCATTTACTTACCCTCCACTTGTTTTAACTCTGTTTGAGTTTCTTCTGTTTAAGTTTCTTTCTTTGGCTGAAAACCAGCAGCCATTGACATCCATGTAGCAACAAACAATACTATTAAAGTCAGTGGTTGCTGCTTTCCCAAACATTCTTCAAAAGCATCAAATTTTGTGTTTGACAGAAGAAAGAGTAAGAGTAAGTAAATGATGACAGATAAATGTTTGATATCTATTTTAAACTTTCATTTGTAATCATGTACTATTAATGTAGATTAAATGTTTGTCCATGCATATTTGGCTCTAGTTTTTTGGCAGATAATTGACATTTGATTTAATTTTAAATCAAAATTTGGCACAGTGGGTAGCACAATCACCTCACAGCAAGAAGGTTGCTGGTTCGAGCCTCGGCTGGGTCAGTTGGTGTTTCTGTGTGGAGTGTGTGCATGTTCTCCCCGCGTTCGGGTGGGTTTTCTCCGGGTGTTCCGGTTACCCCCACAAGTCCAAAGACATGTGCTATAGTTGAATTGAGTAAGCTAAATTGTTCGTAGTGTATGTGTGTGAATGAGTATGTATGAATGTTTCCCAGTGATGGGTTGCAGCTGGAAGGGCATTCGTTGTGTAAAACATATGCTGGATAAGTTGGTGGTTCATTTCGCTGTGGCGACCCCAGATTAATAAAGGCATTAAGCCTAAAAGAAAATGAATGAATGAATAATTTCATGTGGTTCTAATTTGGGGTTTTAATTTTGGATTGAGAATTTGCTTATAAGTTCCTCCTTTTTTTGTTGCTATTTTATTACTCATGAAAATGAAATTCCAGTTAAAAGAACAAACCCAAATAAAGTCAATCTCCCCATCTACTAAATAAAGGTTGCACAAAAGCATTAGAGCATGTGATCATATGTGCATGCATCTGTGCTCAGCATGCATGGGTGTTATGTGTGTTAGAATAAAAGGGAGCATTTTAAGATGATACTCAGTCATAAAGCAGGAACTTTCAGCCCGTGTGCAACTGCAGCAGATCCCGCTCTCCCACTTCACGTTTCATGCTGTCTTTTTACAGGATTACAGCCTACAAACTGGTACCATCCAGTTCACAAACCCAGTCTGTAGTCCTCAGTTTTCTTCCTTACCCTTTTTTGTTCATTCGCCCTCTATCCTATAATCACGCTCATTCTTTTTTGATTAAATTTCTCTGTTTTTCCAACCACACATGACATCATAAACGTATATTTACATTTGTTTGGTGAAGCTCAAGCATGCGTGCTTAACAAAACACATTTGTGACGGCCTTAGACAGAAATACCATGATTGGTGTTATATAACTGCACACCAAAGCGTGCAACATTTGTGTGTGTAAAAGTGGCTGCTTTGCTTGTCAATCGATCACCAATGGTGCAGTTGAATAATGATGCCAGATGATGCAAGGTAAATTCTTTCAGAATAAGTGTATATAAAAAATGACACTAAAAATAATAGTGTAACAAAGGTTTTTAATGTTTCAGGCTTTTTTGGCTTTTTATAAACTATTCTTTTTTTATTGAGTTAGTTTTTTATGTAAAGAAAATGTTAATGACTTGGGCATGTTCTTTATATTATTTTGCCAATTTTCTACTATATATACATGTTGATTTTAATTTATATACTTTCTTTTCCTCTTTGTTATATGTATATTTTGCTTTACGGTATGTAATTTAATTTGTGTTACGGAAGTGTTCAGGGTAAAAAGGAAGTCTTTTATTTTGAATTGATTATTATAACGGATATAAACTGAAACATGGAAGGAGATGGCACATGGTCATAGCGTCTCAGCTGTGCGGTCTGCAGTGGTCTAGCTTCTGGTTTAATTGGAGAACAAGGTACTGACACTTCATATTTAATATGTTTGTTATACTAACTTTGTTTGCATATTGCATTTATTTCTGTTTATTTGTAAATGGCTTTCATGTTTGTTTGTTTCATGGTTTGCTTACATTGTTTTTTCTTTCTATACAAAGCTCTTACGGGATCGATTTTCCATAGATTTGTGTGAATGTTGCACTGAAATAAATCAAGGGAAAACACCAGTGAAAGAGTCAATCCTTTATTGAGCCAGGTAGCTACAGAAAATATCCAAAATAAATGTTTAAAGGTGTCATAGAGATGCATCAATACATGGTAAGTAAGTGGCTTAGTTAATTCTCCATAAACTGTATGCTCATTTATAAGCACAAAAATTACCTCTAAAATTAAAAGCATTGTTTTGACCATATTTGGAATGGTTATGAATATTAATAAGCTCCGTTCTGAGAGCTAATGATAAGCGCGGGTGAAAATTGTCCAGGGGTTCATGGGCTTTAAAGGTCAATGATCATGCAAAATGAACTTTTGGAAGCTGTTTGGACAGCATCGTGTTTAATATAGCGTGCATACAGTCATATTAGTGTGCTACAAACAGAAAAAAATTCCTTTAAATTTTCTAATGTTAAACTAGGATACAAAGGTTAGCAGTGTGGTTTTCCCCACCCACCGATGTTAATTGACAATGTTTTATGCATATTACCATGTTTCAGTATTAACATGTATTATCCAAGGCAATCTTACGGCAATTCGTAACTTTTTGATTTAGTGGCTAATTCGTATGAATTCATACGATCTTATTCGTACAAATTAGTACAATTTGCTCATCACCCAATGATGGTTGGGGTTAGGGGTGGGGTTAGGTGGCATGCCTCCTTTTTAAAATTGTACCTTTTCGTACGACTGAAAAGTAAACACCATCGTCCCATCACTGCTCGAGAACAAACTGACCCAGCTGTCTGTCCCTAGCTCTGTCTGACAATGGATCACCAGCTTTCTGACAGATAGACAACAGCTAGTCAGAATGGGCAAAATCACATCCGACAGCCGCACAACAGCACTGGTGCCCCCCAGGGATGTGTTCTCTCCCCACTGCTCTTCTCCCTGTACACAAACGACTGCACTGCAAAAGACCCCTCCATTAAGCTCTTGAAGTTTGCGGATGACACTACTGTTATCGGCCTCATCCGGAATGGTGACGAGTCTGCATACAGACAGGAGGTGGAGCGGCTGGCTTTATGGTGCAGATACAACAACCTGGAGCTGAACACGCTCAAAACAGTGGAGATGATAGTGGACTTTAGGAGAAACATCATGAACAGCACTGTGGCTGCAGTAGAGTCATTCAGGTTCCTGGGCACCACCATCTCTCAGGATCTGAAGTGGGACATTCACATTGACTCCATTGTAAAGAAAGCCCAGCAGAGACTGTACTTCCTTCGTCAGCTGAGGAAGTTCAACCTGCCACAGGAGCTGCTCGTACAGTTCTACTCAGCTGTCATCCAATCCATCCTCTGCACTTCAATCACCGT
>CAIGQZ010001336.1:33805713-33825019 GCA_903798205.1 Danio tinwini
ATACATACATACATACATACATACATACATACATACATACATACATAGGCTGCAATTAATTATCAAAATAGCAATTGAGAACAGCAAAAATGTGATGCCAGCCTATCAAAAGATTCTAATGGATCACTGTGCAGCTAAAATTACATATTATTGTAAATTAAAAAAAAAATGTATACATTGACACTGTCCTTCAAAACCACTACCAATTTGTCAGGCCCTTATGAAAATAAACAGGGTTTAATGAGTGCTGGGTTGGGTATGTAAAAAAGGTAATTAATTACTGATTATTACTAATTAATATTTTAATAATTGTAGGCCTATTTTTAATTACTTTTTCTAAGCAATGACACCATATTTGCCATATATTGCCATGAATTTCTTTAGTTAAAAAAAAAAACAAAACAGTATATAGTTGAAGTCACTATATATAACGAAATATATATAGTTGAGGTCACATGAAGTCATAATTATTAGCCCTCCTGTAATTTTTTTTATATTTCCCTAATGATGATTAACAGAGCAAAAATTTTTTTCCCCACAGTATTTTCTATAATATTTTTTCTTCTGGAGAAATTAGTTTTGTTTTACTTCAGCTACAATAAAAGCAGAAACCACTGTTATACAATAATTTTTCTAATTACTCTATAACTTGCCTAGTTAACCTATTTAACCTAGTCAAGCCTTTAAATTGCACTTTGCAATTGCAAAAAATATGTAAATATTACATATACATACACACACACACACACACACATATATATATATATATATATATATACATACACATATATATATATATATATATATATATATATATATATATATATATATATATATATAAATAATTGTGTGTGTGTGTGCTTATTTTCATTAAACAGAAATTGTGGAAAACATACAGTGGGGCTAATAATTTAAGGGGTCTAATAATATATATAGAGGAGTGCCAGGAACAGATATTATCCAAATAAATTGGTCAGAAAATTATTAGAATTAGAGGGATAAGGCAAGAACTTTATAAATAACTGTAATTAGATGAATTAAAATAAACAGTAATCTTTTACATTTTCAATTCACAATTTCAATTGTGGTCTTGCTAAAATTGCATGGTTAAACTATATAGTGTTTCAAAACACGGTTAACTTTAAAGGGCTTGGCATTTAATATGCTTTCTTAGTACTTGATAAAACCACTTTATTATAAAATTTCATGGTCAAATGCGTTTCATGTTTAATGAAAGTAAACAAATTGTGTTGTATTTTTCTTTAAAATAACAATATAATATGCTTATTTATTTATTTATTTATTTATTATTATTAATTTATTTATTTAATTTTACATTAGTTCATTTTTATATTGACCATTTCATTCATTCTTAGGTTTTCTTGACCAAGATGGATATCTGAATCTTCAGGAAATGTAAAATATTGAGCTACAATTAAAGTCATAGAATTAATTTTAAAAATCACAAAAGAAAAACAAACAAACAAAAAATCCATCTGCAAACTATGTAAGTGCAAATAATTCTGTATACTCTCATTCTGCCCATTGTGATGTAATTGCTGTAAGGTCTTTAAAAGTGATGTGATCAAGGTGTCTGAAAGACAGTGAGCCACTGATTTAAACAACAAGATAACACAAAACAATCCATGGGCAACTTTGTAATGCCATCAGAAGACAACCAGGTGAGAAATAAGGCAACTAATTAGGGCAAAACCATCCAAATACAATTGTATTGCTCATTCTCAATAGGAAACTAGCCAAACAAAATTACTCTGCAGCATTGCCCAAAACACTGCGCAAAAAGTTGCCTGAGCCATCCTAACAATTACTTTAAGTCACAACAATATTAACTTTTTTTTATAATGAACTTTTCCAGGGCTCAAGGGCGCTTTACATTGTATGTTCAACAAGAAAAGAATAACACTGAAAATACAGGCAACTGTGACAAACAATGGTTAGTAGAAACAGTAAAATAGCATTAAATAAACTGGGAAACAGCAGAAAAAAAAAAGTCAAGCTTAACAAATACTAAATATAAGGACAGGAACAATTAGATAAGAGTTTTTTCTAAGACAATAAGAAAGTTAGACACATGCTGAAATGTCATCAGGTGTAACATTAGTTTATTAGTTTATGTAACAAAAATATCATATTTATGCACAAAAAGGCATATTTACAACAAGGATTATTCAATGACATATTAAAAGACTATTTTAGGATCAAAGTACAGCTCCAAAATACCAATAACTTATTGACATCTGAAATCTTTATACTTTACCATTATCATTTAAACTATTTATCCATTTTTTATGATTTATACTGTATATAATAATAATAATATGATTGTAATGATATATATTTATATATTATGAAGGGGTAAAGATAAAATAGCAGGCCAGAGTCTTTATCAGAAAAAAAACAAGACAAAAATTGTCAATGCACATTTGCAACTTAACATTAAAAAGGTAGGCCTATTTTCATTTGTAATGTACCTCACTGGTTGGTGAGTATACAAATGTACAGAATGTGTTCATAATATTCACTCTGACTAAATTTTTTTAACTCAGTTTGCCCCATGACTTAATTTATTTAACAAATGTGCCAAACTGGTTAACTTTGCTCATTTTGAAACGAGACAAATTCCAAAAAATAAAAATAAAAGATGCATATATTGCCTCAGTAAGACACACCAAAAGACTGCTGGTGGTCTTTCTGTGCAGTGGAAACAAAGGTCTAAGCACAGTGTTATATGTTGTTGTTTTAGATAGAAGAAGCCATCCAAAAAGGTCAAAAGTCAGGTCAGGTCTTCACGGTGAACTCAGTCCTAAAGTTCAGCTTCACCATCTGTGCTTCTGGAAACTGCTGGAAAACTGAAATAATTTGCCAGGTTGGTGCAACTATTCAAACAGGCAGAGTAGATTATGCATTGCATTAATTCACTGCCTCTTCTGCAAAGCTTTTGTTTTTTCCAGTACAGATGAAATTTCCCTTTATATGAAGATGCTTAAAATGTGTGCAAATGGCTCCCTCTAGTGGAAAACTGAAGATTCTATGGCAGCGGATAAACAATGAGATTTATTTTTGTCTTTCGTGTTTATTGTGCCACTGCCAGGAGAGGAAGCTAGTTAGGAATAGGTCACCCAAATATAAAATTGTTATTGTACAGCTTTCTTTAAAATACCTTTTGTGTTCAACAGAAGATAGAAAATCATAACTTAGTTGCTGCAGATTTGTCGGCTGCACATCCATGATGCGAATCTTCTTTGGTCCAATTTTGGGGAGCCTGTGCAAATTGTAGCCTCAGTTTCCTGCTCTTAGCTGACAGGAGTGGTCTTCTGTGCTGTAGCCCATCCGCCTCAAGGTTGGAAATGTTGTGCGTTCAGAGATGCTCTTCTGCAAACCTCGGTTGTAATGAGTGGTTATTTGAGTTACTGTTGCCTTTCTATCTGTTCAAACCAGTCTGGCCATTTTCCTCTGGCATCACCAAGGCATTTGCACCAACAGAACTGCCACTCTCTGGATATTTTCTCTTTTTCGGACGGTTATGTGTAAAAATCCCAGTAGATCAGCAGTTTCTGAAATACTCAGATCAGCCCGTCTGGCACCAACAACCATGCCACGTTCAAAGTCACATAAATCATCTTTCTTCCCCATTCTCATGCTCGGTGTAAACTGCAGCAGATAGTCTTGACCATGTCTACATGCCTAAATGCATTAAGTTGCTGCCATGTGATTGGCTGATTAGAAATTTGCATTAACGAGCAGTTGGACAGGTGTACCTAATAAAGTGGCCGGTGAGTGCATATATAAAAACATAATTTTGACAAATGGAGTTTACACCAAAATTGAAAAGTAAAATTTATAAACTTCAAACTGAAGTAAATTCACATATGTACAAACAAACCTTTCAGCCAGGCTGCTTTTCTGGATTGCATGAAGTAAAGAATGCATGAAAGGAAACACTCTTCTGCAGTGAATATTGCGAGTATTTCACAGTTTTTTTTCCGGATACTGTTATTGTATTCATTTTAAGAAGTAATGAATCTGTTTTTGTGCGGATGAGATTAATGGATAAATATATGATTGCATTTAAGAACTACAATAAGCATCATGTCTCCACATTATACACAACACATCTGTACTGAACAAGTGTTCTGTGAGTAAATAAATTTGGATAATTGCCTTTTTTGTGTTAAAAAGTAACTGATATTTTCTCAAAAATTAAAATGCTTTTTTACTAGTTGCTTGGAATAACTAATCTGATCATGTAACTCCCATTAATACCAGTACAGGCTCATTGGAAATACAGTATGTGCTACATTCCTACACAAACTTATTTGTTTGACGGCAGTTTCTAGGTAAACTTAACACTACAGGGCAGTATGACACCAACAATGTTTTTGTTTCTTAATGATACAGGCACATATTATGGAAAAACAAATTAGAATTATTTTCATGCAGTTTATTTTGCAGAGGACCAAATAAATACCACAAAGCAACTTAACTGTACCTATGATTTATAATAAAATATATTTTCCTCACCGGTCTATCTCCATATAGACAACTTTTTTGGTGTGGTCAGTTTGCTCAGTAGCTCACCATGTACATTGTTGTACTTATGATGCAGAGCGCTCTTGTTTAAGTCCATGCATTACCCCCAAAACTTTGTAATTGGATGCAGTTCAGTTTTACTGACGATATTGTCTGAATGTTTCCTCTGATTGTCAGTTGCTCGTTCGAGAATTCATTTAATTCAGGGGTGTCAAACTCTAACCCTAAAGGGTCAGGAAGGAATGTGAAAAAATGAATGTGTTGGAGCAGGGCTGAAACTAAACCCTGCAAACAAGCCTGTGCTGGTCCTATATGGGTCCTCTTAGAGCTAGCCTAAGGCCCACCAGCAGGCTTCAAGCACAGGGCCTTTGATAGTTTACGGTTTCATATAAGGCAAACAGCCTTCTCCAGCCTGGCGCACAAGAAGCGCAACCACAGAACATCACATTGCTTTCTATTTGCTGTGGATAGACACTGAATATGGAACAATGTTTAGAACTTTACATGGCATGGTAAAGTTGTGCTTATTGTCACTTACCACAATGTTATTTATCGTAATATGATACAGTTGTGTGTTTTTTGGTGTGAGACTCAGAGTCTTTAAATCTCTCAATGAGTGATAGTACAGGTACGGATACATCGGTACCATCTCTGCTTGACTTATTAACTTAGTGTTGTTGTGCTGGATGTTTTTCTTATGTCTGATGTTGAATTGCATGAACACAAGCACATCAAAGAAAGCGGAGTTTTAGAACATGATTGGCCACTGAGAGATAAACGGTAGATGTTTAGGAGCCAAAATGAATTCCCTCAAAAAGTTCGCTTAGAGCTGTTTCAAACATCCAAAACAAACCAACTTAATTTTGGCTGGATTTATTTTTCTGATTTGTTTTGAAGTATACCAAAGCCTTAAGTGTTGGCCCTGTATGGGCAGCACTCACCTAGCCACCAGTAAGCCCTCACTAGGCCCACACAATGCCTGCACTATAATCTATAACAATAAATGATCAGTATAAATAGTTTTCAGTTCAGACTTTATCTGGATTTATTTATTTTCACAATGTCATTCCAGCCTCAGTGGCTTTATTTATGGTGGGGAGCTAGTTAATCTGCATGTAAAGTTCAGCCTCAACAGCAGGCAACACGCTTAAAATATGTCAGATTTTAATCATATGAGAGGTTTGTAAGTGTTAAATTAATGACAAAATTAACTGTTGTAAAGGCTCATTCACTAACATTCACTGAACTTTAAAACAAAACAAAACAATAAAACAAGGTCTGTTAAAAGCATAGCGTTCAATTTCATTCATTTATTTTCTTTTCGGCTTAGCCCCATTATTAATCCGGGGTCACCACAGCGGAATGAACCACCAGCTTATTCAGCATATGTTTTACGTAGCGGATGCCCTTCCAACTGCAACCCATTACTTGGAAAAATGTTAAATTCGTCAAACCCTAAAAACAATATGATAGTTCACCAGAGTATATAAACAATCCAAAACAGGAATAGCGCACAAGCTTGCAAGAACATTTCGGAAAGGGAAGTCCGAACAAAGGAAACTCCACAATTTCAGAAATGTTTGCAAGCTGTTAATAGCCCTCTTTAGTCAGCCTGTAATGATTGGTCTGACAGAGAGGGATCCATATGCAGTACGTTTATTAAACAGCTGATAAACAACAGAGTATTGGCAAAAGTTGATACTCAAGTGTATAGGAGTATGAACAGGATTGAAGTCAGGCAGAGAGTATTCAGCATCAGGGTTCAGGCAAAGATCGGAGCTGGCAGTAGAGAAACAAATCCAAACAGCAGGCAATGGTCTGGGCAGGCGGCGAGACAAGACAAGGTCGGTAAACAGTCCGGGTTGGCAATGAGAGAACAATCAGAATGTATAGAATAACGGTCAGAAATGTATGCAGGGCAAAACAAGACTTTGCAAGGAGAGGTGAGTGAGAGTTGCTTAAATGTGTGTGTGTGGATTGCGATCAGGTGCAGGGTAATCAGCACCATATACGGGGAATTCTTTGTGATGGAGTTTTTAGAAGGCCGGTGATAGTGACCTCTGCCGGTCAGTGAGGGGATTTTTTTTTTAATTAACACAAGCAACAGGTAATACACAAAACATCAACTTGTGCTAATATTGTGTGACCTGAATACAAATTACACATATTTATGTCCATCCAGTAATACAAACGACACAAGGCACAAGAAAAAAAACATAGCATGAACAAAATAACAAACAGTCAAAGAAAACAAAATAAGAAAACATAAATATATATCAAAAGAAAGAAAAAAAACATCTCAAACTACACCCAGATTATTAAAAAAAATGTTACAAAGGCTTATCAAAAGGGATCTGATAACTTAAAGGTAATGATTATAATAATAATATATATTTTTTTTAAGCAGTGCAGTTGTTTTAGCAGCTTTCTTATTTTGCGATAGGCAGACAGATTCATAATAAAGTTTTAAGTCAATACAAAATGTTCTAAAATTAGGCAAACATTGAACAACTCTACATTTATGAAGATGGAAAAGGCCACAAAGAGTTAAAATTTTCAACATATTGTCCATTTCCTTACAATCTGACTCCCAAATCAAAAACAATAAATTAATTGTCTTAAAGTCAAAAAGTTTTTTGTAAGCTGAGAAGACAAGCCAAGATATTTGTGTCCAAAATTTTTCTACAAAACTGCATTCTAAAAATAAATGCGCTATTGTTTCCAGATTAGAGTTACAAAATGTGCATTGCGAAGAATTGTTTATACTAAATTTAGACAGTAAAGAATTACAGGGATAGTAATTATGAAGGATTTTAAAATAAAGTTCTTTCGTCTTATTAGGCACTAAAAACTTATTGATACCAGACCAAATTTTAATGGTGGACAGAACCGGGTAATTTAATTTCCATTTATAAAAAGCTTTCGGGTACAAGCTAGATTTATTAACAAAATTTCTTCTAATGTACCAATTATTACATTTAATATCAGTAATTTCCACCCCTCCAATAGCTAATTTAGGCATTTCACATTTTAAATCTGTAGCTATAAGCACATGTTCTAGTCAAATGTAAAAGTTTTGGAGAAATAGATTTTATGACCCAATCATATACTCTGGGTGAAATATCCTTGCCATAAATTGCAGAAAACTCAAAGTAAGAATAAATGTTACCATCCTTTTTTAATAAATCTAAAATAAAAACTATTCCTCTATCCACCCATAATTGAATAAAAATTGAATTTTTACTCCGCAGCACATTCCGATTATTCCATATTATAGATTTGTGAGGGGAAAAATTGTGGCAGAATGCAAGTTTACTTGCTTCCAAAGCTTGTTTGTGAAAATTGGCAAGTTTGATAGGGAGTTTATTACAGCTAAAATCACAAGCTAATAAAAAATTTAGACCTCCACATTTATCAAATATAAATTTAGGAATATAAAACCATAACAAATTAGGGTCAGCATTCAGGCAACGTTTAATCCACCCAATTTTGAAAACCTCATTAAGAGTAGTAAAGTCCAAGCATTTACCCCTCCCTCTAGAATATTTCTTACCAATGTCTTTCTTTTAACGTATTCAGTCTTGTTCTTCCACAAGAATTTAAATAACATAGAATCGATAGATGAACATGTTTTCCGGTCAATATATAAAGAGAGAGCTGGGTAAACAATCCTAGAAATACCTTCTGCTTTCGACAATAACACACGACCATAAATAGTTAAATTTCTTTGTAGCCAGCAATTAAAAATGTTCCTGGACTTCTAAATTCGTTTCGAAAAGTTATTGGTAATTCTATCAGATGTACTTTTACTTATTACAATGCCAAGATATCGTACTGAACTTTTTACATCAATACCTTCTATTTTATCTTTATCCAAACTGTGAACAGGCAAGATTTCACTCTTATTACAATTTACTGAAAGGCCTGAAGCTTTAGAAAATAAATTCAAAGCATCCAAAATAACTGAAACCTGATTCTCATCTTTTAAAAACAAACAGGTGTCATCCGCCAGCTGACTAATTAAAAGAGTGTGTTCTGCTACTTGAATATCCTGAACATCTAAGCAACGAGTAATATAGATATTAAGAAACTCAGCCACCAGTAAAAACAAAAAGGGTGAGTTGGGACATCCTTGTCTAATACCCCTAGTTATAACGAAACGAGGAGAAACCCCATTTACCAAAGACACATTACTATTAATATTCTGGTAAAAGGTTCGAACTACCTTAATAAAGGAAGAACCAAAGCCAAACCTACGCAAAGATTCAAACATAAACTCGTGCTCGACTGTGTCAAAAGCCTTATAAAAGTCTAAAAATAAAATTATTGCTTTTTCATTTATCAATTCCCTGTAATCTAAAATGTCTAACACCAACCGGATATTATTTGAAATATGCCTACCTTTCATAAAACCTGATTGAGAAACAGAAATGATATCTTCTAAGCATGGTTTCAGCCTATTTAAATAAAGGGAAGCTAATAATTTATAATCTGAGTTAAGTAATGTGATTGGTCGCCAATTATCTAAATATAAGGAATCTTTATTGGGTTTCGAAATTAAGGTTATTAATCCCTGCTTCATAGATTCCGTGAGTTCACCTTTTTGTACACAGTCTTTAAACACTCTTAAAATAATCTCTTTTATATCTTGCCAAAATGTACAGTAAAATTCAAAAGGCAGTCCATCTGGACCTGGACTTTTATTGAGCGGAGCTTTGTGAATGATTGCATCTAATTCTTTCAAAGTTGGATCTAGCTCACAAAAAGATATGTTTTCCTGACTTATACAGGGTGTGAATGCTTGGACCTTGTCAAAAAAATTGTCTGAAAATTGTGGCGTGAATGCAGAAGTGTACAGTTGTAAGTAAAAGTTAGATACAAAATTAGAGAACCTGGCTTCATCTGTAACTAAAGTTCCCCCGATATATAAAGAGTTTATTCTTTTGGACTTACCTCTTTTCTTTTCTAAATTAAAAAAATATGTGGAATTCTTCTCCCCAAATTCTAACCATTTTACCCTAGACCTAATAAAAGCCCCTTTAGCCTTTTCTTTATAAATATTATCTAACTTTTCTTTGAGGTTGTGCAAATTCACTTTATCATCTTCATCCATTTGTTGTTTTCCTATTATTTGATTCATCTCATTTAAAATAGACGTATAGCTCAGAGATTTAGCCTTAGCCATCTGTTTACTAAATTGAATAGAATATTTTCTGCACTCATATTTAAACAATTCCCAATTAGTAGATATAGAATCTAGTGGTTTACTTTTGAATTTTTCTATAATATTTTTAATGCCTAAACAATAAGAAGGAAGTCGTAATAGGGAACAATTTAATTTCCAATATCCAGGGTGCCTGTAACAGCCATCTCCCGAATCAGATAAAGTAAGATCTATAAAAGCATGATCTGTTAGAGGGGCCGGGCAAATATTACTCGACTTAATATCAGCAGAGCAAAAGTCAGATATAAGCCAGTAATCAATACGCGATTTCCTTAAAAAATCTGTGCTAAACCAAGTATATGAATAAACGTCTGCATGCATTAATCTGTAGGGATCCAATAAAGAAAGAGAATTACAAAACTCATTAATGATATTATTACATCTGCGCGATTCTTGTTTTGGAGGAAATCGATCCAAATATAAATCGGTAGCTTCATTAAAATCTCCCCCCACTATTATTGCAGCTGAAGGATATTTATTCTTTAAATCATTTACTTTTGAAGATAGATCCTGAAGAAAAAAGCTGTTTTGCGTATGATTATTAAAGCCGTAAATATTGGCTAAAATAAATAAAAAATCTCCCACAAGAATGACAATAATGATCCATCTGCCTTCGGAAGAATAAAAAGACTGAAGAAGAGAGCCGCTAAAATTACGATCGAACAGAATCAAAACTCCTGCTGAATGGTTAGTTCCATGACTAAATAAAGCTTTACCACCCCATTGGTTACGCCAAAAAGTTTTATCTTTCAAAGAAGAATGCGTTTCCTGAAGAAAATAAATATCCCTTTTCTGTGACATACAAAATAAAAACAGTGCCTTTCTTTTAGATAAGTCTCGAATCCCCCGTACATTTAAAGAAAAACAAGAACGTTTAATTGACATAAGAACCGTAACAGAACACTAAGAACCACAAATATCACAACAATAAGAAGTGTACTAAGGAGTACAGGGATAAACTCGAGTACAAAACGTGAATCCTGAACATACCCCGGATAAATAGCGCAGCTTATTTTACCCTCCGGCCGCTTACCTTTGTTTAACAGTGTCTTCTTGCTATAGCCAGCCCATCACCAATAGTTAACCCTGCAAAGTTTGCGTAATCCACACAACAAATCTTATGAGGGCATTAAACTATCAGTGTACAATTAGAGGTCAGATATCGTCCACACAAATCTTTTTTCCATCTATAATGGCAAAGGCACCCTTGAACCCAGCACGACGACCTTCTTTTTGAGCTTTCTCCACCGAAGGCCACAGCTTGTTCCTGGCTTCCTTTGTTCGTTGTGTTAAGTCTTCCGTTATCCTTATTTTCTTCTGCTTAAGGACTTCTGATCTCTTGGCATCAGCCCAGATCCGATCGCGATGTGAGCGGGATAGAAACTGCACAATTGTCGTACGTGGTCGTGTATTGTTCAACTTGGGGCCAAGCCTGTGAGCAACATCTATAGAAGTTTGCAGAACATCAGACAAACTGGGGGATACCTGACGGAAAATGTCCATAACGGTCATCTTGACATTCTCTCCCTCTGCTTCCGGAACACCTGAAATCCTCAATTCCATCATCTCTTGTACGCTTCCAGCTCATCTACTTTATCCCATAAACGCTTGTTTTCTGCTGTCAGAGTAGAAAGCTGAGAGTCAGCTTTTTTAGATTCAGCAGCTGTATCCTCTGAAAGTTTAGTAACAGCGTCAATTCTTGTAGTGAGATCAGAGATGAGGGAGGAATTAGACGTGACGGATTTCTCAATTTCCAAAAGTTTCTCCATAAAGTCATCCTGTTTCTTGCCTAGTCTCGCAATAGCCTCAAGTAACACAGCATTTGACGGGTTTGAGGTAGGACGTCACATTTTTGGCAAGGGACTTGCTCCAGGAGAATCATCCAAGAAGTCCTCATCATTGGCCGGTTTTGTATAGTCGTGCATTCGTTTAATGCTCTCAGACTTCGGGATGTCATCCACCTCCATCTTGATCGTTATGGTACGTGCTAACTATCAAAATATCAAAAGTCACTTATCCTTATGCATCAGCAACATAGAGAGTATAAAGGCATTACATACAATTAGCGCATGAGGCCGAATTTAGTTCTTAAAGGGGCACAGAAGTCCAGTTTTGCACAAAGTTATAACGAGCCAAAAAAAATTACCACCTACACCGACGCCATCTTGAGGCGACCTCCGCTGGGACCGAGTCTGTGACAGCCATGCTGCTCTCTATATATCGTTTCCTGCTTCCTGTCAGGTGACTGGTCTTCCTTTACACTGTTCCTAAAGACATACACACACTAAAATGTTAAGAGGACTAAAAAGGACTGACAGTGTGATAAAACAAATCTCTAACATGACAGTGACTTTATTTGGACTTCAGTAATCTAAATAGTTGCCTTAATCTGAATAAGACAATGATATGATTAAGGTGTTTACATGAGTTGCTTTTTAAATGTTCCATTAATCTTCCCATTTTACATGTTATAGTACGTATAGTTTACAAAGTTAAAATGCAAATAAATAACCAGTAAGTAATTGAATGTCCTATTACAAATGTTATTTGTAATTTTATATACAAATAACCACAATTTGTATATCATTATAAAGGTAATCATGTTTAGATAAACTCTAGAAATGAGGAGGACTTCTCTCCTCAATCCCCGGGTCTGAATGCAGACACAGTGGATAGAAGTGCAGCAGGTCTCTTGCCCTTTCTATTCCAACCATTAACCCTGCCGGTAATCTGGAAGATTTTAAACAGGCGAACAAAGCAACATGAATAGGCGATGTGTCTGAATGATAACAAACTCAACTGATAAAACACATAGTCCGCCATTCCCTAATTCCAGTACAGCTCTCTCGACAAAAGTGCTTGCTGCAAACCAACAGCTTTGCTGTATAGGCCTTGATAGCATCGCAGAGAAAACATGCAACAAACCCTGTGAATCATGCAAACAAACACATACGACTAGTACCGTGCGCGGATGTGGTCTCACTCAGTCATTGGGTGTCACAGCTTGGCAGGTCTGCCTTGCTTTCGGAAAGCATGTGCTGTCATAAATAACTGAGAAGCAGGGTCTTCTCATAGGATAAGAAAACTCAGCTAGCAGATTCGCTTTACGTCACCGATTTTGATCTTGCCCTAAAAATTATTTTAAACCCAGAAGATGAAATTAGCTGACAAAAGCTCCAAATTATTCAGTTTTTCCCACAATTAAAGCTGACAGGTGTCAACGTCTTGTCTTAACTGATGGTCAACACACACAAATTTGACACACACAAATCTTTTAAAATGTTAAAAAAAGTAGGTGTCTTGAACCTTTAATGTGGGCTGTCTGCTAGTGTGGGCTTTTCACACAGAGCCTGCAGTTGTGGTCCATACCAGGGACCTTTCCAGAATATTCTTGCAAGCTTGCGTATTATCACTGTTTGAGTTTGGATTTGGATTGTAGCTTAATGCTACTTGATATGTATGCTTTCAACAGACTGCGTTTCTTTCATAGTGAATGTTTATGCAAACACTTTCCTACCACAGTTACTTTTGTGTCATTCTTTTAATACTTACAAACCTCTCACACAACTAAAATCTGACATATTTTGAAACTTGTTTCTTGCTGTTACAGTCAACCCACACCTGTTCCCGCAAAAAGCCAGCATGAGCCCTGCATGAGCGTGTTTGCTGGGAACTCTGTAGGGCTGCTGCCCTTCAGGAACTGAATTGGACACCCCTGATTAAATAGCATTTGTGCAAGACTTTCAATCGACCAAAATCACACTTTAAAACCCTGTAGAAACCTGATTACGTCAGCATTCGACGCAAGTTTCCTCCAGCTTTTCATGCAACAACAGGTCATGTTCGTCATGACACCATATATGATTTTGGCTGTTTTGTTTTTAATTCTGTGAACTGCAGTTAATTTCTCACACTGTGCTTGCAAACAACTGACAGCAGATACAAATTCTCAAGCAAGAAGCCACCTCTGCCATTTCATTCATTTATTTTTTCAGTGTGATTCCTGTGTTTAATTTTAGTGCAACTTGTTGGAACTGCTATAAATATATGTGTGAGAGTCCTAAAACTTCTGTCAAAAGTCTCCAATTAAAATATCCAGTCTGCATGGTTTTAGACTATTCTTGTGTACCGCTATTTAGCTTATTTTTGTTGTGTATCGTTGCTTTGACTGTCAGTGAAAAGTGATTTGAACTGTGTTTTGGAATCAAAAATTGTTTATCCAAGTCATTATGCGCCCAATTTGAAGTTGAAATCAACTTTTTTCGAAATTTTGAGATTTTGTTCTCAACAAATAGTCAGTGGCACCACACCGTTTACACTAAAGTGCTTTAGTTTTTCCATTGGTTAGTGGTTTCCATTTATTTATGCATATATATTTATTTGGGATTGCATAATTGGAGCTTTATGTCTGCTCTGATAAAGTTTTTTGTTAAAAAGTTGAACAAAGTACATTTTATTGACAATTTTACTAGTTTCAAAAGATGCATTGTCTCATTGTTATGAGTTAATAATGTAAGCTACTATATTCTTAAGGTTATGAGTTTAAACAATGTTTCTGGCAATGTTGCTTCTCTACCTTTTAGTTAAGAATGGGCCAGTTGTGTGTGGATCTGATTGCTCTAATTACCTGCATAAAATGTTTCTATATTTCTTATACAATATATTATTTTAATCTACAAAAAAGAATAGTATAGGTGACACCGTGGCTCAGTGATTAGCACTAACACCTTACAGCAAGACGGTTGCTAATTCGAGTCACGGCTGGGCCAGATGGCGTTTCTGTGTGGAGTTTGCATATTCTCCTCCCGTACGTATGGGTTTCCTTCAGGTGCTCCGGTTTCCCTCACAGTCCAAAGATATGTGCTATAGATGAATTGGATGAACTAAATTGGCCTTTAGTGTATGAGTGTTTATGGATGTTTCCCTTAGTACTGGGTTGCAGCTGGAACTTGTAAGGGCATCTGCTGCGTAAAGCATGTGCTGGATAAGTTGGCGGTTCATTCCGCTGTGGCAACCCCTGATGAATAAAGAGACTAAGCTCAAGGAAAATGAATGAATGAAAAAGAAAAAAATGCACTTTGTTAAACTGTAGATTTTACATTTAGCGTCAAATACTGACTGATCAGGATCAAGATCTCATAATGCAAATCAAATGCGAACACACACAAATCACTAAATACAGAAAGTGTTAATTAATCGACTTTTTCAGGATAGGTGCCAGCTATGGATTTCAATGGTTACCAATTTCCAACATTCTTTAAAATATCTTATTTTGTATTCAACAACAACAACAACAACAACAACAAAACCTTCAAGGAACAGGACAAATGTGAGTAAAAGAAAACAGAAACGGGGTATATGCTCACCGATTTTTTTAAATTTCGGTCAGCCAGCCTCAGGGCTTCCAGTTAATTATCATCCCATTCAAAATAGCAGCGTTTAAGATCTTCGCTGACTGGCTGAGATATGCTATAAAGTGGGCATCAGACCAAACAAGAAGCACTGCAATAAATTATATTTTTCAGCGTCATGTCTTTAAAATATGGAATTTAATTTTACCACAGTGTTTTTAATGGAGTTTCTGTGCTAATCTGCAGATAATGACAGCGCCTGCGTTTAACCCAGTGACTATAAAAAATATGGACGCAACAGCACCTTTTCCCATTTAACGCTTTGAAGGCAAAACGCATTGTGACGGGGACAAACTGTTGCAAAACAGTGCTGAAATTAGAGCCTGGGCATATGCAGAAGGACTGCCTGATGGAGCCAGAGGCGGAGCCGCAGAATTAAGCTTACAACCAAACGCTTGCGCCCCCCAAACTTTTCATTTGACCGCCGGTATCTGTACTATAACAAAGGCTCACTAAATACATACAGTATAAGCACTTACATTTAAAAACACACAATAATATACGATTTAAAACTGTGTGCTGTAAGCTGTTATAATTGAATAAAAGCAAAATATGTTGGACTGCAGAAATAAACGATCTTTCATACACTTTAGCCGAAGTTAAACTAATATGAGCACAAAAATATTTATCTTATAACAGGGTTGTTGGTATTTGTGTGACTTCCTGTGACACTCCAGGGACAGACGAGTCTTCGTTGAGGTCCAGCATTCTCCATCCTCCGCCACCTAGACTGCAGCTCTGCACAAGACGTTTGGCCATAGGAGAAATGGTTGTGCCCAACTGAGCCAAGATTTTTTCAATTCTTCACTTTCGCCAATTGGTGAAGTTTTTTTTCCTCCCCTCTGTCACCACTGGCTTGCATGGTTCGGAATCTGTAGAGCTGCGCATCGATGGAATTGCTCTTCAGTGTTTGGACTCTCAGTAGTGATTATTAAACGACACTGAACTGAGCTAAACTGAACTGAACTTAAACACTGAAAACTGAACTGACACTGTTTCTATTCACGATAATCTTCTATGTGAAGCCGCTTTGACACAATCTACATTGTAAAAGCACTATACAAATAAAGGTGAATTGAATTGAATTGAATTTGTTATCTTCATCAAATCAAATCAAATCACTTTTTATTGTCACATCATCAGCAGCACGTGTGCTATGATGAGTGAAAAGCTTAGGTGCTGGCTCCAGACAGTGAAAAATACAGATAGTGCAAATACAACAACAGTGCAAAAAACAGACAGTGCAAATACAACAACAGTGCAAAATACAGACAGTGCAAATACAGCGACAGTGTAAAATACAGACAGTGCAAATACAGACAGTGCAAAATACAACAACATACTCACAAAAAAGAAACAAAACAGTGTAAATTTGGCAATGTGACAGTGATGCGTACAATGGATAGGTGTACACATAGTTGTAGGCAGTATTGTTTAAGTATAGATTGGTTAAAGTGCAGTGCATGCTACATCTTTATGGTGTGCAGTGTGGGGTATGGGAGAGTTTGTGTGGGGAGTGTTAAGTGTTCATCAGCCTGATAGTCTGAGGGAAGAAACTTTCCTTCAGTCGGCTGGTGCGTGACCGAATGCTGCGGAACCGTCTGCCTGAGGGTAGCAGAGAGAAAAGTCTATGGCTTGGGTGGCTGGAGTCGCTGATGATTCTCTTGGCTTTTCTCATGCACCTCCTGGTGTAGATGTCCTGGAGGGAGGGAAGCTCACCTCCTACTACACGTCCAGCAGTTCGCACAATCCTATGTAGACCTTTGCGATTGCTGCTGGTGCTGTTCCCGTACCAGGTGGTGATGCAGCCAGTGAGGATGCTCTCCACAGTGCAGGTGTAGAACGAGCGGAGGATGTGGGGGCTCATTCCAAACCTCCTGAGGCGCCTGAGGGAAGAGGCGTTGTTGTGCCTTCCTTAACACTGCGTCTGTGTGAGCAGTCCATGTCAGATCCTCAGCGATGTGTACTCCAAGAAACTTGAAAGTGCTGACTCTCTCCACTGGTGTTCCGTTGATGGTTATGGGAGTGTGTTCATTCTTCTCTCTCCTGAAATCCACCACCAGCTCCTTGGTTTTGCTGATATTGAGTGAGAGGTGGTTTTCCTGACACCACTGCGTCAGAGTGTGCACCTCCTCTCTGTAGGCCGTCTCATCATTATCTGTGATTAGGCCCACCACCGTTGTGTCATCAGCAAATTTAACGATGACGTTGGAGCTGTGTTTGGATGTACAGTCATGTGTGTACAGGGAGTACAGGAGTGGGCTGAGAACACAGCCCTGTGGAGCACCAGTGTTGAGGATCAGTGTGGATGAGGTGATGTTGTTCATTCTGACCACCTGGCGTCTGCTTGACAGGAAGTCCAGGATCCAGTTGCACAGAGAGCTGTGTAGGCCCAGACCCTGGAGCTTTATCACCAGCTTGGCAGGCACTATGGTGTTGAATGCTGAGCTGTAGTCCACAAACAGCATTCTCACATATGTGTTTTTGTTTTCCAGGTGAGACAGAGCAGTGTGCAAGGTGAAAGCAATTGCATCATCAGTGGAGCGGTTGTTTCTGTATGCAAATTGCAGAGGGTCAGTGTTAGCGGGCAGTACAGAGCAGATGTGATTTTTAATCAGCTTCTCAAAGCACTTGCTGAAGATGGGTGTCAGTGCAACCGGACGCCAGTCATTCAAGCATGTGGTTTTAGCTGATTTCGGTATTGGCACAATAGTAGCTGTCTTAAAGCATGTGGGAACCACAGACCGAGAGAGCGAGAGGTTAAAGATGTCCGTGAAAAACCCCGCTAGCTGGTGTGCGCATGCTTTAAGTACACGTCCAGGGATGCCATCTGGGCCCGTAGCTTTTCGGATGTTCACGCGACGGAAAGATCTCGTTACATCCGCTACAGAAACAGTGAGTGTGCTGGCGGTTTCTGTATCGGCCGCGGGAGCGCGCTGTGTGTGCGCGCTGTCCTGGGTTTCAAAGCGGGCGTAGAATGAGTTGAGCTCGTCCGGGAGAGACGCAGCAATGTTCACAGTGGTGGATTTGTTACTTTTAAAGTCCGTGATGTAATTAAGTCCCTGCCACATGCTCCTTGCGTTATTGGTGTTAAATTGACCCTCTATCTTGTCTTTGTATTGACGTTTTGCTGCTTTGATCGTTTTTCTGAGGTTGTAGTTTGCTTGTTTTTGTTCCTCAGCATTTCTGGATTTATAGGCGGAAGTTCGCACTGATAGGGCTGTTCGAACTTCGCCGTTGATCCATGGTTTTTGGTTGGGGTAGATACGGACAGTTTTTGTTGGGACCACGTCTTCTATGCACTTCCTGATGAAGCTCGTAACTGTGTCTGAGTACACTTCGATGTCGTCATCAGAAGCTGCCCGGAACATCTCCCAGTCAACGTCATCAAAACAGTCTTGAAGTATGGAATCCGATTGGTCTGACCAGCTCTGAAACGTCCTGAGGGTGGGTGGTTCCCGTTTCAGTTTCTGCCTGTAAGCAGGCAAGAGCAGAACAGAAGAGTGATCTGATTTGCCAAATGGTGGGCGGGGGAGGGATTTGTAAGCATCCCGGAACGGAGAGTAGCAATGGTCCAAAATACGATCGCCACGCGTGTTTGTGGTGATATGTTGAAAGTATTTTGGAGCGATTTTCCTGAGATTGGCGTTGTTAAAGTCCCCTGTAACAATAAACGCTGCCTCCGGGTGTGCGGTTTCCTGCTCGTTTATGCTCCCATACGGTTCTCTGAGCGCCTGCTCTGTGTTGGCTTGAGGGTGGATGTAAACAGCCGTAATAATGACCGATGTGAATTCCCTTGGTAGCCAGTATGGTCGACACCGAAGCATAAGGTATTCCAGATCAGGAGAACACAATGATCTAACTGGGTGTATGTTTCTCTCATCACACCATAAGTTGTTAATAAAGAAACAAACACCTCCTCCCTTGCTTTTCCCTGTGAGTTCTTTCGTTCTATCCGCGCGGTGCAAGGAGAAGCCCGAAAGTTCAGCAGCTGTGTCTGGTACCTCCGCAGATAGCCAGGTTTCTGTAAGACAGATAATGCAGCAGTTTCTTGTTTCCCGTTGGAAGGAAATGCGCGCCCGTAGCTCGCAAAGTTTGTTGTCCAGTGACTGAACGTTAG
>CAIGQZ010001336.1:33840019-33850824 GCA_903798205.1 Danio tinwini
AAGGCAGCTCTCTGCCGAGCATGCTAGACTGATGAACTTGGAGTGGTTTCTAATAAAGCTTATTTTTTTATAGATTTTTTTGTTGTTGTTTGTGGTGCCATACTTCATAAGGGATTAGGAAGACAGAGAAAAACACAGCTACAATGCTTCACAACAAATAAACAAAATAAATCGCCATTAAGCTTTAAATAAAGTAAAAAGAATCTGAAAAAAATACCATATACAAAATATATAACTATACTGTATATGTATTATAATAAAAGTGCAGTAACCATGTTTTTGTTTATGTACTATTTTATAACCACATTTTAAAAAACACCATGGTTAAACTATGATTAATGTAGCAAACTTATGGCAAATTTTCTGGTGACCCTGTTTTAACTTAAAAAAAACAAACATGCTTTTAACATTAATGTGTAATGTTAATATTTGTTATATATCTTGTTTTTGACTTATAAATAGCTGACAATATGTAACACATCAAATGAAGAAAGTTAATCATTTTTATTTATCTTTCTGTTTTTTATCCAAGCCCCAAATTGAGCAAAACGATTTGAACTGCAGTTCTATTTGAACTGAAATTATATGTCCAGTGAGATGACAATAAGTAAACTGACAATCAAATAGGTTGCATTGCATACTATTTATAATAGTATATCTAATTAATTTACATTAAAATGCACTTAAATAAGTTCAATACAAATATCATTATGATCAGTTTATGTCCCAAAAATACAAATGCTTTATTTTATAATCAACACTTGACAGTTCAAAATGTAGATGACAAAGCATTAAATGCTTCTAAAGTTATGACTAAGACTATGATAGTGTATTATTAAATTAAATCATTTTATAACATGATTGTTCTAACAATGATATAGATTATCCAATGTTTTTCCTGATACATAACAAACAATACATGTTCTCCAGTTGTCTCCTGCATTTGTCTTTTGTGGGTCTTAAAGGGCACCTAGGTTACCCCTTTTTCCAGATTTAATAGAAGTCTTTTGTGTCCCCAGAATGTGTCTGTAAAGTTTCAGCTCAAAACACCCTTCAGATTATTTATTATAGCTTTCACTAGTTTGTATTTTATAGCTCTCAACAGCTTTTTGCTGTTTTTGTGTACTGGGCCTTTAAGGCTAGTCCTCCCCTCCCTCCGTTCCCACATGCTTGTCAGCGTGCCTTAAGCAGGTCGCACACCAGAAGTGCCGCTCTGTGTCGTGCAGCGCCATGCATTTCAGAATTCTAAACATAGGTTTCTATCAGGGTGCACACATCGGCGTCGCAAGTCGGTGGCTGTTCACGGTGCCCAGCCACGACTCAGAACACTGTTCATATTTCTGCCGCGCCACAGAGCGCCTTCTCATTAGTTTAAATTTAAATAGCATTCGAATGTGCAGGTCTGGTGTGCGATACTTTCAACTGTGATGTGCGCGCCATGTCGCGGCGCTGAGTGGTGCATCCATTGTGTAATGCCCTTCAGTCTTCACCTCAGCTGCCTCAGACAACTGACAGACAGACATAAAGTAAGCAGATCTCGCATAACGTTTGTGAGAAATACTACAGTAAGAACTTTCCCAATAAGTATTTGATGCATTTGCTGTGGAGCTGCAACGATGAGTAACACATAATGTCGTTACAAAGTTCACACACACAGACAAACACATACATCGCGGGCAGTTAGCTTTGCACGCAAATGTGACAGGATACAGGTTAATATCCACTGCAGTATGGATATCTGTTACGGCAATGTACAAAATAAACCTGAATTATTGTCCACAAACTGGGATTGAAGCGTCTTTTATAATTGTACTGACATGCGGCTGTGGTGATGAAGTAAAGCTGAAGTAAATCGCTGTAATTTATTACAAACATGCACTGTTTTAAAAGATTTTAAACTTGTAAAACTCACTCTTGATCACATTAGCAAACTGAACAGACCTTTTATTTATGGTTGCTTTACACTCGTCCTGTTTTGTTGATATGATTATACACATAACTGTCACGTTTGTGGGTCTTTCTGTTTTTCTTGCATGTGTGTGTGTGTGTGTGTGTGTGTGTGTGTGTGTGTGTGTGTGTGTGGGAAGTGAGTGTGTCTTGTTTGGGTTCTTCACTGCGTGGTGTGTGTATGTATGTGTGTTTACATTCATCAGCTGGGTGGTCACGTGTTTTGTTGCTACTCTCAACGCACAGGTGTTTGTTATCAGTCACAGCTGATGCGCGTTCCACGCGCTATATATGTTCAGTGTTTTGTACTTAGCATTATCAGTTTGTTGTTTGTTCACTCATGTGTCTGCTTCTGTTAGACTCTCTCGCTCGCTTTGGTGGAGGCTCTCCTACATAACCTGTTTCATTTGGACCTTAAGCAAGTCTCCGTCTCTTTGATGTTGTTACTACTGCCTGCTCTGAAGACTACATTATCTGTGAGAGACTTCATCTCATATCCGTTTCTCTTATGAACTTTACTGTGGGTAAACTCAATGATTTCCTTGAGAGCGGCTCCTTAGCGCGACCTTCCCCTTCCCTCGATATCTGGTGAGATATCCATGAGAGACTGCTATACGACATTGGTTCACGAATGAACCTTCATCGCTGTTTGGTGTGTCGTATTCTGGTGTGAGCATCCTTGCCCTACACTATATCTGGTGAGATCTATACTAGTTGTGGCTCTTTAAATAAATCATCTTTTTTTCACTTGCATTAGGGTCGCCTGTGTATATCATTGTGACACGTAAATACGGAGACATGTTAATACGCGGCTGTCAATCAATTCGGTGGGCGGTCGGTCTCCAAACCGCTCCAATTGGTCCACCGTTTTTATGTTGTTAAATAAAAAAAAAAGGGACTGGGTGTGTTTATATCAGCCCAATATGACGGTCTATGCAATATACCTACACATATGTCTGTCCAAACAGCTTGAAAAGTAAATTTTTCACCATATGCACCCTTTAAATGAGTTGCTGACATTGTAAAGATGCAATATACTACAAAACAAAGATCTGGAATGACCAGTTTCTCTTACTAAAATGTTCTGATAGAGGATTTCAATAAATTTAGAATGGCAGCCAATGAAAACTGAAAATGAGGCTGCAGTTACATGAAGTTTGTCAGATAATGGACATAAACACCAATCAATGTTTATATTGTGCTTCAGAACATATCTTATGAAACACACCTTTATATCTTATAAAACGTGAAAATAAATGATAATGACAAGCATTCGATCTTTCCTTAACTGTCTGCTAATTTAGGACAGGATTAGCTGTGTTTAAGATAAAACACACCAAGGTGGAAATTGGTGGAATAATACGTTATTATGTGTATTTGTCTGTTTGAACATACACCCAAATCCTGAAGCGTCCACTTTCTCTCTGCTTCAATTCACGTATTCAGTGACAGGAACAGTATGGACTAACCAATAAGCGAGGTAAGCAGCTGCTTAGGGCCCCATGGAATTAGGGTCTCCTGACCAATGCCAAGAAGCCTATATTAATCATATAGCTTTTATATATATATAAATTTACCATCATATGTTGTAAATCTGTCTATAACCATTAAGATTTTAATGCTATTACTTCTTTTTCAAAACCTGGGGCACCATGAATAGTGGAACTATTATTAATTTTATTTTACATTAAGATAAAGGTTCCGTTTTAGATATTTTTTAACGTGCAGTTTAAAAAAATCTACAGAAAAATATCTATAGAGAAAGATATTATATATGCTAGGGCTCCATACCTGAAATTGCTTAGGATCGGCAAATCACTATGTCTGCTCCTGAGTATGGAGCACATCTGACAGTCAAGTCCAATGGTCCAGCGCATGACTTTAATAGGAAGGAAGGGATGCAGACATTTTTTATAATAATTACAAAGTAATAAAGGCAAACAAAACAAAAAACAAACAAAAATGTAAATCATAATTCTCCTGAACAGCTCTTGTCCTTATTTCACTTATAAGTAGTTCCCCCTGGTGGTTTGACGGTACTAGGGAGGATTGTTATGTGTAGATTTTACTGATGCATTTATTGGAACGACATTCGGTGCAACAAATGGGATCATATCGTGATAGCATGGTAAAAAAAACAGGAGAATCCTAGGAAAATATGGTAGGGTTGACAAAAAATGTTTTTGAATAAAATATGAGTATCATAGGCACATTGCAGTATTTTTTAATAAAAAAAATATTTGAAAAACTTGATCAATTCATAACTTAAAGTCATATTATGAAGAACATATTTTTTATGTTTGTGACGTATGTGGCACAGTGTCTCAGTGGTTAGCACTGTTGCCTCACAGCAAAAGGGTCGCTGGTTTAAGTCCCGGCTGGGCAAGTTATTTCTGTGTGGAGTTTGCATGTTTTCCCCGTGTTCGCGTAGGTTTACTTCGGGTGCTCCGGTTTCCCCCACAGTTCAAACATGCGCTAGGTAAATTGAATGAACTAAATTAGCTGTAGTGTATGAGTGTAAATGTGTGTATGGGTGTTTCCCAGTACTGGGTTGCAGCTGGAAGGGTATCCGCTGGATAAAACATATGCTGGATAAGTTGGCGGTTCATTCCGCTGTTTTGATCCCTGATCAATAAATGGACTAAGACAAAGGAAGATGAGTGAATGAATGAGTATTATAAATGTATATCATGGATATACTTAAAACTAATCTTTTACTAAGTAATGACCTAGAAATTTAGGAAACTGTAGATTGTGCTCTTATTTTGATACATAAACGACATATTTTCCTTCTATAATAACACAAGGCTATTGACCGACTAATGCGCAATACTAACAACAGATGGCAGTGTTTACTACCGGGAGAATCTCAGAAACATCCTGACAATCGGATGTCTTGTACTGTTCTTTGCCTTTCTCTGTATTTGTGTTTTTGGATTCTGCAAGCATTCTCTGAGTCATAAAGGCCATAGGGTCTGCAATAGAGGCTTATTCTTAAATAGCATCAAGAGAGGCTGTCCACGCATATCTTCTGTGAGATTGAGCACTATCTGAATGAAACTGTTTTGATTTGTAGCCCCATAGCAGGATTATGATAACATGTCAAGCTCTGCTTTGACTAACGATGCAAAATACAATGATAACTGCACAGCAGATGTCACACTTGCTGAAATAAATATTTTATTTTATATTTTTTACATTAAGCTTTTAGTGCTTGGTTATTTAAAAGCAATATTTTAGTTTCAGCTAAATAGTTTCTCTGTAATTTGGCACCAAATTACCTATTTTATTTTCATCCACTTCTGACTGTCAATAAAAATGCTGAGTAATGTAGCACAATGTGATTGCGTTAATAATTTATGTACAGAACTGATAAATGCTGACGTATAGTCTTACTGCAGTGAAATTAATTGCAGAAAACTTGTGTGTACTTTGGATTAAAAACACTTGTTTTTTTTTTTATAATTGACTGCTTATTATTCCCATGATGAGACAGAAGCCTTATTGCCAGGCATTTTTGGAATATGAAACGGTTTTTGACACATAGGCAGATGTTTTGCTTTTTATTTTCCCTTTTCTCCATAATCCTCCCTGAAAAGGTTACTCCGATCCCCACTCTTATGTTTATTAATGAACAGAAAATTCTTCACCTGAGAGTTTGGAAAGAAACACAACAGAATACTAATGCCATGGAGCCAAGCACGGCAGTTATGCAATTCACAATAGACTGTGCCAATTAGGCCTTATATTCAAACACATCTATTTAGATTCAGAATTGTTTATGAGCTTCATAGTCAAGTAATTCTTTGTATTGGCAAATTAGTGACTAATCGGGTGTGCAGTGTTGCAAAAAAATACTGCAATGTTTTTTGACCACAGTAATAATTTGGTTAATATTTTGTGTATTTTTTTTCTTGGGTTTGGCTCGTCACTGATAATTAAATATGATCATAAAACTCCCAGCAGAAAACTTTACTATTGAATGATTCACTCAACTGATTTGTTAAAAAAGATATACAGTATAACATTTATATACAGTATAAAGCAACTGGCAATCATTATCATCTCATCTCTATGCCCTTACAACCTTTAGAGTGATAACTTTGAAAGGGCATAAGGATGAGTCCTACACAGTGTGAGACACTAGGGCTGTGCGATTAATTGAAATCGAATCGCAATCGCAATTTGAAATGTTGAGATTAACTAATCACAAGAGGCTGCGATATGTATATGTATTGCTTAATTTCTCCCGCCCAGAGCAAATGATTGACTGCTGTCTGTGTGATTATGTGTGAGTCTTACTAGCCAATTGAGTGAAGGCACATTCATTCTGCCTAATCAGAATTGCACAACTGGACTACAGTATGTGGAACACCCACAATAAAAAAAAAAAAAAAACTAACAGGAAAGTGTGGACGAGTGGGATGATGATGTCTGCCACTTCATTACCTGACAAATTAATATCAAAGAAACACAGCACAATGGTAATATAGGTATATTTTCAGTCACAGACACTGAACAAAAACAGGTAATTTGTAAGAGCTGTCGCAGAATTGTTGCCGCATCACGAGGAAATACAACAATCAGCACCTAAAAAAGTTGAGGAGTGTCTTGCAAAAATGTCAGCTGATAGATTTGCCAATGACACTCAATCTAGTAAATGTTTGAGCAAGTTAATATATATTCATTCATTTTCTTTTCAACATAGTCCCTTTATTAATTTGGAATCACCACAGCACCTGGAGGAAACCCACACCAACATGCAAACTCCACACAGAAATGCCAACTGACTCAGCCGAGGCTCGAATCAGCGACCTTCTTGCTGTGAGGCGAATGTGCTAACCACTGTGCAGCCTCTAATATATTTTACAAGTTACAATACATATTATTGAGCTGAATCGTGACTATAAACTTAAATCGCAATTGCAATATCTGAAAAAAAAATAGATATAATTTTTTAAATATTTTTAAAATAATTAGATATTTTCCTCAAATCACACAGCCCACCAAATAACTTTCTATGAAAAAGAATCATGGTTGGCCCAAAAGTGTCCATCAGTTGTGTTCTTCGAAATATTTTTTATTCTGAAGAGCCCTTCAAATTGGCCAGTTATAAGCACTTTGGTTTGGGATGCCATTTCAATATCACAGATGTGATTGTTTTCACTCCAAAGTGTTGTTCAGAGGGTGATATATCTTGTGTGGAATGCTCAGTGTTTATGAATGGATCATAGAGTCATTGAATTAATCGATTAATTCAAAAAGAGATTAATCCAAATAATAATAATAATAATAATAATAATAAAACGTTGCAGTGCTGCTCTTGCATGCTTTGTTTTATTTCGATTTTTATTTTATTATTAATTTTTTTTTTTTACAAATGAGTGAGAATGATTATTGACAGCTTGTATCTTTAAAACAACAATTGTTATGTTGTTGTATAACTGTGTTGAGGTTAATTATTAGTTGTAAAGATTTTTAGAAAGAAGGCCCACTATATAATCATTATTTCAGTGTACAGATTATAATAGACCTATAAATGAGATCTTGTTTATGCAAGTTAGCCACTAACTTACAAGAGAGATTATGTTGAATGAACAAGGGCACTCAACACTTTCATTCTAAAAAGATTCATCCTTTTCCATTGACTGTTTTTGACCCTTATTAATCTAGTGCTACAAATGTTATTAAAAAGGTAAATAATTATCCTCCGCTTATTTCCTTACTGTTAAATATTGTTGACAACTTGCGAACAAACAAAATAGTGCAAAAATAATTTCAGATTGCATTAAGCGATTTGAAAAACATGACAAACAGGAGAAACACTGTCCTCTTGAACAGTCTATTTCATGAATTTACTAGTACCAGTAACTGCAGCATGGTTTTGTGACAGGATCAGAAGATGTATACATTTTATTATTAATGAAGAAATTTATTAATTACAGTAATTGCAGGCTATAGCATGTGTTCTTTTTAATTAAAACTTGATTCTGATTGTTCAATCACAAACAATCTAAGGTATGTTATTCCCAGATAACAATAGCTGAAACTAATAACACAGTAGGCTACTACAAATCATCTTGACCATTAGTGAAAATGAATACATATACATGCATATATGTCACACTGCTGTTCTTGCAAAAACTGCAAAACTGGATTATCGCATAAAATACTTGCGAATAAAGCTGCGTTTCCATCCAACGAGTCAAAGCAAACAAATTTGTCACTTCCTGATTAACTGGTGCCAAATATCAACAGTAAAAACTGAATTTGCTGCAGTAGGAGAAGTTGCGTGAATCTTTTCTTCATCTAATAAATCCTCAGAAGGCAATCCTGACACGCAGTGAACACGCGGTAGTGTTTGAAGGTGTCAGACTGTTGATTCTGGATGTCATTAATAACATAATAACACTAATACTTAAACCGTAAGGTGTTTTAGAATGACCAAAACAACATTTCAGATGATTTATAATGTGCTCAGCCTGCTGGTTTGTCCATTTACACACATTTTTATCATCACATGATCTCTTATAACAAAATCACATTAATTTTTTAATGCACACACTGGAATTTGTGCTGTAAAAGTGTTTCCATCGTAGTTTATGCGCATCTTTTCTTATCGAATAAAAAGTTTATCCTACTCAGTTATGCGCATATGTTTTTTATGCACATTTTCAACATTTATGCGCATCATGGCGTTTCCAACAACCGTTTTTTTTATGCGCATAAGCAAAATGTGCATGAAAATAGGTGGATGGAAACAAAGCTACTGTCATTTTTTATTCTCATTTATTTGTTTATGTTTATTGAACTCAAAAGAAAGTATTTTGAAGAATGCTGGTAACTGACCCCCATTGACTTCCATATTCAATTTAAGTCATCTTTATTTTTATAGCGCTTTTACAATGTAGATTGTGTCAAAGCAGCTTAGCATAAAGTTCTAGTAAATAGAAATTGAAACTGTGTCAGTCCAGTTTTCAGATTTAAAGTTTAATTTAGTTCATTTCAGTGTGGTTTAATTTTAACTGCTGTAAGTCTTTATGAAAAAAAATACTATGGAAGTCAATGGTTACCGGCTACCAGCATGTTTCAAAATATCTTCTTTTGTAACAATAGGTAAAAAAACTCTAATGTGTTTAGACTACTGTTTGATGCATTTTTTTTATTAGAAACCATGTTACATTTTAAACTGATAATGAGGTGCTATATATGCTATATATATTTTACCTATTGTTAAGATTATCTAAATGAACTAATGAACAACATTTTTACCCCTATTTGTAAATATTTACCCCTTTTACAAGATGTAAGATAAGCATTTGGTGTCTCCCGAATGTGTCTGTAAAGTTTCAGCTCAAAATACCCATCAGATTATTTATTATAGCCTTCAGAATTTGCCCATTTTGGTGTCTGAATACATTGTAGCTGTTTTTGTATAGCCTGTGGCTTTAAAAGCAAATCAGCTGCTTCTCCCTGCCCACCGCTCCCACGTGCGTGTCTGCTGCTCATTATAGCGGTTAGGAATTACATAGCGATTTTACTGTCTTGATTACAAACATGCTGGGCTTTAAAAACATTTTAAGCTCATAAAAAAGTTGCAACAAATATTTTAATCCCAGTTTATTTGCAAAAAAACCTGTGTATACTGTACATGTCGCCTGTCAATCAATATGGTGGGCAGGGAAAACCGTACTCATATGTCACGTTGTGATGGCCCTCAAAATCACTGAGATTTGGATCTTATTGTAACATCAGGAAATTTTAGAAAATAAACTTGTTGGGTTTAAATCACTCCAACATGACAGTGGACACACTATATACACACTATATACAGTTCTGTCTAAACAGCTTACAAAAGTTGATTTTCATCATAGGAGCCCTTTAATAAATGATAAAGATGTTATTGTCTTACTTAGTAACAATGATTTACATCTGCATCATATCTTCAAAGTCAGGTAACAAATGCATGTTTTACTATTTGATGTCACCCATTAGCCTACACTGTAAATAAAAAAAAAAAAAAAATCTAACTTAGAAGTTTTTTTAGTGACTGGTCACATCAACATTTTTTTAGTTTGCCTAAATGAACTTATTAGTCAAGGGAACGTGGTCGTTCCAAATATTTGTTTTGTAGGATATAGCATGTTAACATTGTCAATAACTCATTCAAGACCCACAAAAGACAAATGCAGGAGACAACAGCATAACATGGTGAATATTCAATTAGATTCAATTCATCTTTATTTGTATAGCGCTTATACAATGTAGATTGTGTCAAAGCAGCTTCACATAGAAGAATATAGTGAATTGAAACATTGTCAGTTCAGTTTTCAGTGTTTAAGTTCAGTTCAGTTTAGCTCAGTTCAGTGTGGTTTAATAATCACTACTGAGAGTCCAAACACTGAAGAGCAAATCCATCGATGTGCAGCTCTACAGATCCTGAACCATGCAAGCCAGCGGCGAGGAAAAAACTTCACCAATTGGCGAAAGTGAAGAATTAAAAAACCTTGAGAGAAACCTGGCTCAGTTGGGCACGACCATTTCTCCTATGGCCAAACGTCTTGTGCAGAGCTGCAGTCTAGAATACTAATGTATTGTTTATTATGTATCAGTATGAACATTTAAAAATCTCGAATTGCTAGTAATAAGAAAAGGTATTTTGTTCCTAAAATATATATATTTTTGTTTAACCCTCCTGTTCACATCCCGCCCCTTGTTCCCGGTCAAAATTGACCAGTCTGTTTTAACGCTTCTTAAAATAGCACAAAAAAAAATCTTCAACATTCTTTAGCTGTGAACAATGCCTCAAAGTAGTGTTTAACGTGAATCTATAGAATTAGACATAAAATAACTACAGT
>CAIGQZ010001336.1:33856935-33888511 GCA_903798205.1 Danio tinwini
TTCATTCATTCATTCATTCATTCATTCATTCATTCATTCATTCATTCATTCATTCATTCATTCATTCATTCATTCATTCAGAAAGGCTCTGAAAGCATGCATCTGTGACCAAAATGGACAGTATCAGACGTAGAAATGAGACAGATTCAGTTCCACATGAGGTTATTAATTAGCAAATGATATAAATATTACGAACGTTAACATTTGGTGAGCAGGTTACATTGTAACCGCGTGTCCTAACAACACGCTTTTTGATGAGATATGCAGTGATAAGCAGTTTGGCTGTTTGCACCAGACGAAACACAACAGAAATTCAAATACAGCCTTTCAGAAGCACAGAATATGTACTCACTCCTGAAACAGTAAGGTTTAGAATCTAATCAAACTCACATTGTTAGCATTTAGCACTGAATAAAGCACACAAGGTTTACCTGATGTGATCACTGTCATAGGTTTCACATTTTTACCTGTGAAAAAGCCGTTTCTAACATATCAATTCCAGGTGTTGGTTAGAACCAAAAGTCCTTTTAATATGGAAAATATTACTTCTATCGCATGTCGTTGCTTTTATTGAGAACACTCGCTCCTGTACTCAATCTGGCATCCCGGGCTTGCATTTATTTTGATCCAGGAGTGCAATACCTAGTTCAACCACTGGGTGTCAAACTTACATACTACACCTTTAAGGTTTTGTTGTTGGTGTGATTTATAATATAATCACATAATCAATAAGTCACAGTTTGGATTTAATGGTTTAATGTTCATTACCTCTTCTGTCATATCTTAAATTGCCCTCTATAACCTTGAATAGTGCATTATTTGAGAGAGCAGCTACATGGTATCCACAGCAGAATCCTATTGGTGTAAGTTTTGCAATAAATTGTTATTTATTAAAGTAATTACATAAATCAAAAGTCTTTGTTTCATTACTAATAGACAAATCACTAGATGTTAAATAAATTTCACAGTGTCTAGAAAAACTGCAAAATCTAATCTGACTGAGAGATTTATCAGCAGCAAAGCAGAAGGAAAACTGCATACCTTCCGGTGCACTAATGGTCCGTTTTCACTTAGTGGTACAGTAAGGTACAGGTCACCTTTATCAGGCTTGCATTTTCACTGCCAAAAGAGTACCAGTGGTACGACAAAATGTTTCAGTCAACATCATTCTTGCTGAAAAAAAGGTCAAAGTAAAGCTGTACTGGTCGTTCATTTATCAAATGAGAAGCACTTCTCACAAACAGCTGCTTTATACACATAAATACTTGTGTATAAATGTACATTACTAACCTTTCTATGAACAGGATTTGATTATAACTGCAGATCAATGCGAAATAGCCTACTGCAACGTCTACAATTATATTAAATACATAAATAAATGCAACATATATAAACACATACAGCCCCTTACAGTCTCTGATATTTTACCAATTACAGAAAAACTACACACAGCATAAATTTAGTCCTTATTTTGGGTTCAAAAACAACACGCAACACATAGCCCACAGTCAGCGCAAACCTCTCATCTGTATCTTTAATGTTCACCAGCACATATAACCTCTGTTAAAAGGTAATTTCGTCATTTCGAGTTCCGAGTAATGATAATAGTTAAACATGTCAGTTTGTTCATGTTTTAGGTTGCTGAAAAAATCATTTGCTCCTTTGTTTTTTCGGGCTTCTCCTTTGATTTTCGCGTTTTACTCTTGCGTTTGTCCATTTCTGAAAGGATCGGGTATCAGAAGGAATTCAGTAATTATGCACACATTATTATCATCAGCTCAAGAAGTTTGTTATTTCAAATATAGACAAGTGGTGAGCACAAGTGAGAAAGCGAAACTGCTCGTGCTTTAGTCGGCAATGTAAACAACTATGGAGCACAGGGTGGTTCTGCTCTTCTTCTTGATTTTGTGGCTGTTCATCAAGACGACGACAAGGTTTGTTTAAGCTTGGGTCGACCATGACTCGTTATTATTTGTATATATTATTATGGTGTAATGCCTCGATTGTGTATATAAAATTGGCGCTACCTTTGTTTTCCTCTCCTGCTTGTGTACGCGCTGGTGACGTTTGTCTGTAAATCAATAGCTTTCAGCTGTGCGTCTTGCTCCGCCTTTTGGTACCCTTTTGTTGTGCTAGGTACCCTTCCGAAAGGGTACCCATAAAGTTGTATGGTACAGTTCTTTTTTAGGTACCCTTTGACAGTGAAAATAGCCATAAAAGCGTACCAAACTGTACCGTATCGTACCATACCACTCAGTGGAAATGGGCCAGTAGAGCTTGAATTCATCCACTCATTTTCTTTTCTGTTTCTGATACAGCACTCCTTTATAGATTCCTTTGTTTAGTCAAAGACTATAGAATACACAAGACATGTCACTTGTCTAGTTTTGAATGGGAAAAAAGTGTAACAGTCAATATGGGGAATGAAGCCCCGCCTACTAGTACAGGAGCCTATCACCGATTGCTATAGACTGACGTTTCTCTGGGGGAGAAACTCAGATGTGTGCTTTTACTAGAGTTTGGTGGTCAACAAATGCGTTAAAGGGACTTTGGTTTAACTCCTGTTTCTCTGTTTGCCTTGGTTTTTATTGTCATGGGTTGCTATGGTTACTGATTATGTTCCACACCTGTTCCTCATATAGTTACTTATTATGTATTTCATTTTATTCCCTCTGTGTTTTAAAATCACATACTGTCTAAATCAATAATGTTTTAGATTTGAAACATTCTTCAATTATTCATTCATTCTTTTTCCTTCAGCTTAGTCCCTTATTTATCAGGGGTCGCCACAGCGGAATGAACTACCAACTATTCCGGCATATGTTTTACGCAGGTGATGCCCCTGCAGCCATAACCCAGTATTGGGAAACACCCACTCTCGCATTCACACACTCATACACTACCAATTTTGTCCACCCAAATCACCTATAGCGCATGTCTTTGGACTGTGGGGAACACCAGAGCACCCGGAGGAAACTCTTGCGTATAAATGCAAATGTGTATGAATTGATTACGTTTTTCAAACACTTTTTTTAGTATAAAAAAAGCAACGTGTATTCTTTAAACTGTTCAACAATGCAACTGACACATCATTTGAAGTTGCTTCTGAAAAGTGAGTTTTGGACAAATTGTGTGTGAAAATAATTGTGGACATTTTAGAATAAGAGGCATGGGTGTTTAAATCTAGATTTCAATACAGCGCTCTACAGCAACCCGTAGAATTCTCTTCCTGTATTAACCGCATTATCTGAGCCAAGGCCCCATTTCATATGGAAATTTCAGGAGATGCACTGAAAGAGCGGCTGAAACATTAGCCATCTCATTATGTCTCGAAGCATATTATCTTGATGGGCTGCAGAAAAAATGTCCCTGTATTGTAGCAGCGTTAGTGTGGCAGAGACTGTGATGGTGACACAGCAGCAGTGAAACTGGAGTTTTATTTAATCCAGCGCGTCTCCCTTGGCCTGATAACTTCAGAGCCCATCCCAGGGCTTGTCTGTCAGCGTTGACACAGTAATATCTCCCAAGCCCTCTGTTTCCTAGTCACTTTCATTTATTTTAAAATACCATTTCACACACTGCTGCCTTTAACTAGGCATTATACAGTGTGTGGGGAGAGAGGCCTAGATTGAATTGTGACAGAGACAGCAGCTCTTGCGGTGAAAAATAACAAAATATTGTAAATGGCAGCAGACTCTATAAAATGGCAATGCTGGAGATGATGATTTTCCTCCAGTTTTTTTTTTTCTTCGTCTTTCATTTCTATTGTGTGCGTCTAGGTCTATATATCTGTCTGTGTGTGTCAGGGTGCATGTGTGTTTACTGCTCCAAGACATTTTGATTCACTCGCTGGCTATCAAAACAATAAACCCCACACTTCTTCTCCAATTTATACATCTCCCCCCAAAGCTTTTGGTAAAACAAGAGTTACTAGATATTTTTGTTTAAATTTGATACGATAATCATTGCATATGCCCACCTACTATTGAATATATATATATATATAAAAAAGAAAACAGAATATAAAGTCAGTGTCATTCTTCCAAATATCTTCTTTTTAAAATTTTATTCGAATGTTATCACTCGATTGAATGGGTGTTATCAGCTGATAGATATGGGTAGGCTCAGATGGTAGGCTCAGAATACTGTTATCATGCATCCACTTGGTTAATAGATCAAATACAGCTGCGGCCGGATGTTAACAAGAATTATTTATATTATTTATTAAATTTCTCATTAATTAAAGTAGTAACACTTTACAATAAGGTTCATTAGTTAATGCATTTACTAACATGAACTAATCATGAACAACACTTGTACAGCATTTATTACTCATAATTCAACATTCACTAATGCACTATTAACATCCAAGTTAATAATGCAAAGTGAATGTTAAATTATGAGTAATAAATGCTGTACAAGTGTTGTTCATGATTAGTAATTATGTAATAATTATTAGTAATAATTATGAGAAATAAATACACAGTGAATTTACATGAACTAACAATGAACAACTGTATTTTCATTAACTAATGTTAACTAACATGAACAAATGCTGTAGAAAATGTATTGTTCATTGTTTGTTCATGTTAGTAAATGCATTAACTAACATTAACTTATGAACCTTATTGTAAAGTGTGACCATTGTATTTTATTAACGTCTACCCCTACCCTAAACCCAACCGTCACAGTAATGTAAAAAGCAAATCTAGACCTGAAGTCTTCTCTATAAGTATAGCTGATTGACCACGAGAATTATTAAAATTATTTATAAAATTTCCCATTAATTGTATTTTACTAATGTCTACCTCTATCCCAATCCTAAACCCAACCGTTAAAGTAATGTAAAAAGTCTTCTTTATTAGTATATTGATGAGGGTGAATGATAACATCCTTCTGAGCCTACTAGTAGGCGTAGAAGGCCCCTACTGGCTCATATTTATTAGCTGATAACCAGAGAAAATGCCCATTTAATCGAGCAATAATATTCAAAGCGGGTGATTTTAACAGCCTAAGTGTAAAAAAATTCTGATAGATGTATAATTTTTGGGTGAAATACTGTACCACTTTAAATTACTTTGACTTGTTTCACCTAAAATAATTAAGTTGACAAAACAGTAAACTTTATTAAATTAAGTTGTTCTCGTTTAGGTGTTTTCAGATATGTTATGTTCATTTTTAGATGACACAATACCAAAATTTTATGGAGCTTAAAATATGACAAAACAATCTGAATTTGAACTGTCTTAATTTTGATTATTATATGCCCTTAAAATAGTTTTGAATTTGAATTTCTTCACTTTATTTGCCAATAATTCAAATTAACACAATTTAAATTCAGATTGTTTTGTTATATTTTAAGCTCTATAATATTTGAATATATCCCCTGCGTTTGGAAATGAAAATCGGGTTATCATCAGAACCCACCGTCAGGTTGATGTCAATGTCCAACCTAACATCTATCAAATATCAACATCTGTTCAGATTTCACCTTGACGTTATGTGGATGTTACCACTATGATATCTATCAGACGTTGGTCACTTTCCATCACAGCTTAAAATCAACCAAATATCAATGTAATTTGATGTCGTTATTGGCCTCAAAATAACGTTGTCCTTAGACGCTGGCTAGACATTGAATTTTGGTCACCTGATAGATCAAAATCTAACCTAATATTAACGTGTGCCTGCTGGGTCTGTTCATTAGAGTTGTTGTGATTTCTGATAAAATTATCAAAAGTACCAATTATCATTTCATGAAACTACAAAAAAAAAAGAAACAAACACAAATATCCTTGTAATAATAATAATAACAAATGCAAGAATGTATTTTAATCATACAGTCACTGTATATGCTATAAGGCTGTCATCTCTTTATTAGGGTTATCCCACCGGCAAGCAAAAAAAAAAAAAAAATGATATGCTAACGTATTCGTCATTTCCTAGTGTCTCTGCATAATTTAGGCTGCCTCCCTGCAGGATTAATCTGATTGGACAGTTATGTAAAGAGACTGAGGCCTGAGCTGTCAGTCCCAAGCCATCGGGTACAATCACAATTGCTTTTGACATCTGGGCATATGGCATGTACATTCCCCTAGCTTCTCCTTTAACTGCCAGAAATATATCATCTACACTGAATTCATTCGGGGGAATATGATTTTTTTTATAGATATAAATAAATAAAAAAATCCACCATGAATGAACAATTTCTATCAGCATTTTTAGGAATTACAAATAAAGGAAAGTATATTTAACAAGAAAATATCAAGTCTTTTTAAAAAAGTCCCATTTTATTCACTGAAATTTTAGAGACACTGACATTTTATAGCAGATTTTGAATAGTTTCTACAGCATTTCTCTAATAATTTATCTAAAATATTTGAAAACACAATTGAGAATTTGATTTATACTGTAATTTAAATTAAATGAATCTTAGCCGAATAGATGTTTTTTGCTGCCCCCTATATTTTGAATTATACATTGAACATAATTGTTTATTTTCCATTTTTTTTATTTGAAATACATTTGACCAATAAAAATTTTACTGTAAATTGAATTCATGCATATTTTGAAAACTGTGTTTGGATTAAAGAAACATATAAAGAAATATGTGAGCAAACTATTTATTTTATATTATTATTATTATTATTATTATTATTATTATCATTATTATTATTATTATTATTAGTAGTAGTAGTAGTACCTAATATAATTAAAAATTAAACCAGTTTTGCCAAATGGCAACTGTAAATTAAAATCAGGACTATACTATACTCTGAAAATAATTTGTACATGATTAAATAGTTATATTTGTGGCTGGGAGGGCATCCGCCACGTAAAACATATTCCAGAGTATTTGGTGGTTCATTCCGCTGTGGCAGCCCCTGAAAAATCAGGGACTAAAAGAGTGAGTAAATAGTTATAATATAGTTTATATATTGAATGAATATAATTTTTGTATTTTTTTTTGTTTAAATGAACTCTTAACTATCACCATCCCACAGCTGAGACATTATTTAGTGCATATCTAATACATGGTTTTTGTCTAAACCTGAACTTATCTTGACAAACTATACTGTATATAATATGGATAGATCGTATAAAATCATACATAAGTGTGAACTCAAACGGTAAAGTGGTTTAACAATTTTGCACAAATTCCAATGTTCATGTAAATTATGTGGATGAAAAGGATTGAAAAAGGATTTGAAATTAAAGTAATCCACTATAAACAAACATCTTCTATTCTCTTGTTTTGTATTGAACAAATCTGACCACTTTAAAGTCTTTGTGAACCGGAAGATGCTAACACTTTTATTTCAGTATGTTGATGTACTTTCTCCTGAAACAGAATATTGAGAAGGAGGCGGGGCTTTTTTTTTTGCACATCATTCCAATATATTACAATAACAGTAAGGGGGTGTGGTTAAGAATATTCTGGCTGAAGATTTCAACCGAGAAGAACCGCCACTCCAAACACAGAAGCAAATGGTCAGACTGGATTTGAATAACTAAAACAAACATTTTTATTCAGTGGTTTCATTTGCATGCATTAATTGTTCACCTAAACCACAGATGTCAATTTCAGTTCTTGGAGGGCTGCAGCTCTGCACAGTTCAGTTTCAACCCTAATTAAACACACCTGATCAAACTAATTGAGTCTTCAGGTTTGTTTAAAACCTTCAGGTCAGTGTGTTTGAGCAGGGTTGGAACTAAACTGTGCAGAGCTGCGGCTCTCCAGGAACTGGAGTTGACACCTGTGATGTAAACAAAAACTATGTGCGCTAGCAAAATATACATTGTAAATTTTGACTTCACTAAAACTTAAAATCTACAAATCGAGTTGTTTCTATTCTGAACAAGCTCAATTGTTCAAACTTTTTCAAATAAAATAAACCCCTGATGAATAAAGAGACTAAGCCGAAAGAAAATGAATGAATGAAATAAACATCACAATTGCACTGTAAATCCAGGTCAACAGAATCACATTTCAAGCATCTGCCTTCAAACAAATGAACTTCCCCAGCTCTGCCTCTGAGCTTATTTTAGGGCTCGGGTCTTGATGGAGCTTCCAGTATGTCTGGGTGGGTCCAGCGCCGCTGCTGACATATCTGTGGCGTTTATTAAGAGAATGACAAGTCTATCAGGCCCCATAAGCAGCCTCTCACGGGCGGTAGATCTTTTGTTACTTTCAGGGAAGGGATCATCAATCTTGCCGGCGCTCTGCTCTCTTGAGTTGTTGATGGCAAACACAGATTCTCTCCGCTCCCTCTCCTCCTCTCCTCCTCGCTTCAGCCGCTCTCAATTCGACAGATATGACTTTCTCGCCGGCGCTGGAGCTCAATGACGTGACGGCCCACCGGCCAGCCAAAGGTGGAAACCTGGGAAAATGCAATATGTTGACAGCAGGTACTTGGTTTGTGATGAAGAGCCAGAGAGAGACTAAGAAAACACATTTCGCTGAGCAGTGTCTCTGTACTGATTCAGTTCAGTTCAAAGCATTATAAAACTTTACACAAAGCAACATAGTGGAACGATGCTCGGCTAAAAAGTACTTTTTCAGAAGATCACAGCTGAGAATTTTTTAATGTTTCAAAGATTTATTGGAAACTGTCTTGAGAGTAGAGAAAAAAAAGGTAAATTGTGAAAATAAAGTTTTGAATATAGTTAGGTTAAAAACAAGGAAAGGAGGATCAATATCGGTTTGGTGTTTTGAGATGGAAAGAGTCTTGCGACAAAGTTAGATTTGTGTTTTAATAGACAGCTAAGCAAATATACTTGTTTACTGTACCAGTAATAATTGTGTACAGATGATTTGAGTATTCATTTGACAGCTGATGAAAAACTGGTGTTTGTCATTCTGTGTGGGTTACTTTATTGCACTTAGTTTGTACTTCATTAGTGACAAACAAGTCTACAGCTGTGTTTCCATCCACCTATTTTTAAACATTTTATCCAAAATGAAAGAAATGTGCAGAAACTGCAATGGAAACACAAACATTTATTTAACAAATACATTACAGCATGCACATAAAAAAGTATACTCAGATTTTGGTTTAAAAGATTATGTGAAAACAAAAATGGGCTCTATGAATAGACAAAGCAGCAGATCAACCACATTGCGCAAAATCTGAAATGCTGTTTTGGTCATTGTAAAATCCCTTAGCCAAAGCCTGTCATCAAAGTGCTATAAAAAGTGGTCTAATGCTGCATTCACACCAGACACAGATGAAGCATCAAGCGCAAGTGATTTACATGTTAAGTCAATGCAAAGATGTGAATAGATATCCTGCAGTGTGTTTCGTGTGAATGACACGATGCAAATGTTGTGATTCGTGCAAATTAAGCGGTGCAAGCTGAGCTTTTTGCACTCGAGTTGGAAAATCTGAACTTCAGCGGACATTCGCACCGTGTGAACCAATCATGGACTTGCTCTTGTAGGGGAGTGATTAGGACGTAGTGCCTGTTGTTGGTATCCCAAGGGGAAATCCTCCTGCCGACACTGGACAACAGTTCATCAAACTGAGCTCGGCTAAGTCAGAAACACAGCTGAAAGCTCCATCATCCAGGGATAGATTCTGGAGGAGTTGATGAACTCCTGGGTGCACCTCTAAAAGGATCTAGTGGGCTCAGACACAGCACCGAACAAATCTACGCTGTTTTTCAGCCTTCCTAGAACACAGCTATCCTTTCAATAAAATCCATGTTAGCCATTTAGCAATGAAACTAGAGTCACCCGGAAGACAGAAGTCCTGCCCATGATGCAAATCCGTGTCTATTGTGAAGTGAATTTGACGTGCGAATAAAGCGAGTAAACTCAAAATGTTCGCGTGATTTATTCACACGTGCCGCATCTGGTGTGAACACAGCATCACACTTCTAAAAGCCAATGCACATGAGTTTAGTGTTTAACAGCAGATGGCGCTGTATGCTATTTTTAACCATACTCTCAAATGCTCACGTGGAAGGGCTCTTGAGTCATGTAAAGCTTGGCTCAACACTTGCAACTTTTAATAATCCTCTATGATTGTAGCATGTTAGATTGCGCAAACATGATTTTCATGTGACACTGCAAGTTTTCAGTTGTCCTAAGGTCAGACTGAACAACAATCAACAAGTGCCAAATATAAACATGCAAGAAAAATCATTCAAAGTTTGACGTCATCCATCCATGACATATTCAGTACCTCAAAGCAAACATAGACAATCTGTAGCGTTAATTTTGTTTACAACATGCCTTAATAATAAAAAAAAACTAATTGACATTTCCCTGTAGTGGTTTGAAGTTGTCTTGCTGATTGCGTCATCATTTGGCAATCCTATTGGTTCTTGATTTGACACTCGTCGTAGCTTAAGTCACACATTGGAAGGTAAATTTTAATTGCAACATTAAGCAGCTTTTAGTAAACATGTCAAACCAACAAACAAAGAACATGGATTTTAGCCTAACTGTTCATTCACACCGAAAGCAGCGAAAGCGTCAAAGGTCGCTCTGACCGCTCTGGCGACGACGCTGTCTGCCTTCACCTTCGGAGGCGAGAGAGTCAAAATTCGCTACATTGATCTTGTTTTTAAAGGAGCCGTTGCAGCATATCAGCAAATTAGTTACATTCCTGCATAAAACATGCTTTCTAGCATGAATATGCTGCACATTTATTATCAAATTCATTAAACTACGAAAGGTCTAGTTGCATGTGGTGTGGCTTTGCTCCACTTAATTAACCAATGTGTCCATATGCCTGAAATATTCTGAAGCATACTGTTTTGTATTGTCGCATGAGATTCCCGCTTTTTTACAGAAAAAAAAAATATAACATTGATACACATCAGTAACTCGCCAGTAACTTTTTAATGTTTGTTCCTGTAAGAAAAACATTGCAAATAATAGAAAATCCGGCGACCGTAATATTAAAACCTTTGGAAACAACTGTGGTCGGAACCAAAGTTCACAGGACTGTGTTCTCTGGACTCCTCTCAGGCGGTGGACTTCTACATTCTGATTGCTTGCCGCCGAACCGCGTCACAGCTCATTACCATAAAGTTGACTTGATTTCAACTCTCCTCGACGCCCACACCGGCGAAGATGCACCGCGCTGCTCCTCGCCGCTTATCGTCGCCGCTTATCGCCGCTGGCTCCCATTGAAAATGAATGACTTCCGGCTACTTTGACGCTCTCGCCGCTTTCGGTGTGAACGTACAGTAAGGGTGCACTCACATTATAGTATGCGAACCATGCCCAGGCGCGTTTCCTGGTTTGTTTAATTGTGAGTGCTCCGAATCGGGCTCAGGCGCGGTTCAGTTTGCTGGCCCTGGCCCAGTTGGACGAGGTGTGCCAGAGCGTGGTTCGATTTGGTTTTGGCACGGTACTCTTGTAGTGTGAGTTCAAAGCACGCCTGAGCCCAAAACTGAAGACGCAACGTCACTTTTAAGGGACTGTTTCGTATGGATTAATTAATCATTCTTACTCTTCAATGAACACGAACTGTCTTAGTTTATTAAAGACACAAACTGTCTTTGAGTCACTGCACAACAGCTGCACCTTCAGCAAACCTCCTAATACATGCAGCACAATGACTTTTATGATAATTTATGAGTGTCAAAAGTCGTGGATCTGTTCGGCAAAATATTTGACTGCGTGTCACTGCATCCCAAACTACTAAAACAATATAACTAACTAACTAAGTAATATCCACTGTGCTGAGCGAGACCGCTTCTCTTTCTGTTAAACTGAACAGTCGTATCATCGATGACATAAGCATGCTCAGGTTTCGTAGGTAAAGATGCAGTGTAAGTGCAGGCCGTCGGGGGAGAGGGGATGGGGGACAATCACGCTTCGGCATGGTTGAAGGCAGTCATGCCTAGTGAGAGTATGCCCTAAGATAATAGGAATCTTTTTCGATTTAGAGTTCATTTATTCATTCATTCATTTTCTTTTCGGCTTAGTCCTTTTATTAATCAGGGGTTTCCACAGTGGAAAGAACCGCCTTGATTTAGAGTTTAGGATAAAATTGTGGCTGAAACTTTATTTGGCTTTTGACTATGAAAAACTTTTAACAATAGAACTACTAAGGCAGATATTTTAACCATTTTTAAATGCTGTAATTTAATACTATTTCTCCCACAAGTCCAAAAAAATGCGGTAAAGTTGAATCGGGTAAGCTAAATTGACCATAGTGTATGTGTGTAAATTATTGTGTATGGATGTTTCCCAGTGATGGGTTGCAGCTGGAATGGCATCCGCTGCATAAGCATATGCTGGATAAGTTGGCGGTTCATTCTGCTGTAATCCCAGATTAATAAAGGGAATAAGCCGAAAACAAAATGTATGAATGAATTTAATACTATTCCTAAAAAATAACCCTCACATCTATAGTACTCTGACTTTTCTTAAAAGTGTGCACATTTCATTCTAAAGGCTCGTACACACCGGGACGCTTTTCGTTTGCATTTATCGTCAGCGTTTTTCAAGACGTTTTTCCGGATTCAAACCCAAGCGATTTTCACAGGTGCCGAGCAGAAGAGTATACAAAATCACTCCTTGACTTTAGATGGTGCTACACAACTTTAAGCTACTGACACCTGCTTGTAACACAGAAAAATAAGACAAAGTTGACACGCTTGTTGTTATGAATGGTTCAAGTAGCAGCTCCAGCTCTAGCGATGGGGAAATGATTATTGTTTACATCTTCTTCAATGTCCGCTCGTATTGACAGTTTTGCGCTTGAGCGCCTCCAAGTGCTGTTTACTGTAACTTCAGCAGCTCCGTGCATGTGAACAAAAGTGGCAATCTGATTGGTGGAGAAGGTTTTGATGTGGCGTGTCAAAACAAAAAAACGAGCATGAGGCATCTTTTTTTTAAATGACGATTTTGCGCCTGCTGTTTTGCACGTTGGTGTCACATTGACGCCCTTTAATTAGTCGCGAGGCATTAAACGTTGACGGAAAACGCGAACAAAAAAAGGCTTGTGTGCACGGGCCTTAACATTTTTTAATTTTCCTTTGGATTAGTTTTTATTTTAGAGGTCGCCACAGCGGAATAAACCACCTGCTATTCCAGCATATGTTTTACAAATCAGATACCCTTCCAGCTGCAATCCAGTACTAGGAAACACCCATACACACTCATTTGCACACACACTCACACACTACAGACAATTTAGTTTATTCTATTCACCTATAGCACATGTCTTTGGACTGTACTCGAAACTGGAGCACCTACGGGAAACCCACTCAAACATAGGGAGAACATATAAACTCCACACAGAAAAGCCTCCTGGCCTAGACCGGACTCGAACAAGCAACCTTCTCAACATAGACTCATTCTGAAAACGTATTCCTATATACATTTTTTGGAGATCTTGAATTTTGTAGCCAGAAGTACGTATGGCTGCATTTTGTCTTTAAAATTTTGTCTTTAGCTCTGGCACTCTCCAGAAATGTATATACGGGTGAGTTTTCCAGATGAGCCTGGGTTGGACCTGCTTGCTGTAAGGTGACACTGCTAACCACTGAGCCACCTAGCCACCCATTCTAACATTGATATTATGTTTTATTAAAATTACAAAACAGGTCTGAGTATTTCTGCCTTGAATGGTCACAACGATCAAATTAACCGCAAGCATTTTAACATCTGCTATTTTTTTTCTGTGCCTTTAATTATGCATGCCTCTGTTGCCTAGAAACGTTCTCCTAACATAAACATAACTTTACTTGAGACATGTCTTTCAAACCAAACTTTTCACAGCGGTGAAACAAACTTGCTCTCTCACTTGTCAGACAAAGTGAGGTATGAACTTTTGTGGGAGGTTTAGTAACTCATGCACAATTAGGCAATTATTTTTAGGGTAAAATCAATTCCCTTTAAATTTTTTTACAATTATTTGCCTTACATGGGTGACTGTGAGACATGCGTGACTCCAATTTGTGTTTTCAATTTGAAAATCACAATAATCTGCAATATCTAAATTATTAATTCATTCATTTTCCTACAGCTTAGTGCCTTTATTCATCAGGGGGGACCACAGCACAATAAAACGCCAACTTATCCAGTATATGTTTTACACAGTGGATGCCCTTCCAGCTGCAACCCAGTACTGGGAAACACACTCATTTACACGTACATTACAGCCTATTTATTTCATACAATTCACCTATAGCGTATGTCTTTGGAATGTGGGGGAAACCGGAGCACTCGGAGGAAACCCACGCCAACACGGGGAGAACATGCAAATTCCACATAGAAACGCCAACCAGCCAAGCTGGGACTCGAACCAGTGCCCTTCTTGCGACAGTGCTAACCACTGAGCTACTATATCCAAATTAAACTTTTGTCAATAAATGTAAACCATTGACACTGCAACAATAGAATTGTATTGCTGTTTGGAGCAAAAAATCTCAGTGTAACAATCTAGCATAGACTCAAGAGGAATCAACCATCAACCCAACCTCACAACTGAAAGCATCCTAAATGTCATTATGTGCCTAAAGACGATGTTTGCACTAGGTTAATAGCTTTAAAAACAAGAAAAGGCTCGTGTGTACGGGCCTTAACATTCTTTAATTTCCCTTTGGATTAGTCTTTATTTTAGAGGTCGCCACAGCGGAATAAACCACCAGCTATCCCAGCATATGTTTTACAAGTCAGATACCCTTCCAGCTGCAATCCAGTTCTGGGAAACACCCATACACACTCATTTGCACACTCACACACTACAGACAATTTAGTTTATTCTATTCACCTATAGCACATGTCTTTGGACAACGGAAAGCATCCTAAATGTCATTATGTGCCTAAAGACGATGTTTGCATTAGGTTAATAGCTTTAAATATCTCCAGCTCTAATAAACGGTACTGTTTTGCCATGTCCAATGCTTTTAATAATGCAATTGCTAATAAGATCATATAAGAAGCTAATACCTGTTTAAAAACCGCACAAGGGTGAACAAAAGATGACAGGATTCAACTATCCTTTTAACTCCTACTTGTCAAGCTGTCACAGCATTGTATGCGCTTGAGCACGGGACTCGATCTCTTAGAGAAACTTTTCCACCATTCTGACCTTAGTTATTAGCTCTCTCTGAGACTCGTACAGTACGTTAAGCCCAGCGTGCTTCGCAAAGGAATGGGGGAGCTTCATTAAGTGAGAGCTAGTAGATTTATGAACTCCAGTCTCTCTGCAGACTCCTCTGGAATGGCTGAGGTCTAAGCGAGCACAGATATGATGAATATACTCCACTCTGGGATTGGCCGGGGTCAGTGAATCCAGAAATGTGAGTCTGTAAGATAACTGGGCTGTGTTCATTATTGCCGGTGTGAGGATGCTTGGGAAAGCGCCCAATCAGTGAATACTGTATTAATATGGAATATCATCTGCATTGCCATCCGCAGACAACATCTAGACTTATCACCCAAGGGTCATTATGATGACTGCACACTCCCCGTCCAATCATAATTACCTGAGTCTCATTTAATTTGTCTTGTGTTATATGAAATTCCATAATGAATAGCTCTATTCAGCAGCTACAAGTTGGGGAAATACAAAAGTCTTTTCAAGGCAACACAAGTTGGAATCCTCCTGGACTCGTGTGTGATTAGCAAGACAATGGCAGGTTTGGCTGCGCTACAGAGTCGAGGCGTATTGGTCGGGCTTAATGAAAGAGGAAATTAGATTTTTCTTCTTTGATCAAGTCCAAGCTCTTTAATTTACCAGTCAACAAAAGGAGTGGGAGCGAGAGGACGGGCCTGCCTTTGTGCTCTCAGATTGCCAAAAATATCAAATCAATCTTCTCATTAACATTACTAATTCTTGCGTAGGCAGTTTCCTGCAACTGCAAATTGGCCTGGCAGTATTGTTAGTTCAGGTGTTCGATGTAATTGATTTCCCCCCCCTTTAGGTAATGAAAAGCCTGAATGAAATGGAAAGCAAATGACTGAAGGAAGAGCGTATTTGAACTGAATTTAATAGAATAATTCCATTTTATTAGACTCTATAGGGCTTTAAATGAGTTACATGGGGGAGCGCTTGAATATGTTTTCAGCTAATTGGTGAAAAGAGGCATTTTGTCTAAATGATAGTTGCACCTCGCTTCTGTTTTCACAACTTCCTCGACTTTTCTAACTTGTTACAATTGGTCCTGTTGGAGGGCGGGAGACATTCACCTGATTCTATCATATAATTTCCTGTTTAACAATGCTCAATTGTGGGCTTTCAATGAACCTGTTCTCTATGGAGTTGAAAGATAATTTTTTTATTTATTAAAAAAATGTTAAAGCAATTTAAGCTATAAACCAGCTACTAGGTAACATTACAAACTTTGATTTGAAGCTAAGTTTCCAGTTTCAGTTTCCAGTAAAACGGGTGTCAAACTCCGTTTACACTAATATGTTTTAGTTTTAAAATGCATAGGTTTTGCTACGATTACGCCCTCTGTCCACACTACCCCGGAGTTTTTCGAACTCTGAAAATGGAGCGTTTTGGAAATGCTGAAGATGCCGTTTTTGTTTTAAAACGCTGCTGAGGCGTGTCAGCGTGGATGGGAGGAAAACGGAGACATCTGAAAATGGAGTGGCATTCATGCTACCTGATTGGGGCTTTTTCTCAATATCAAGTAGCCTACACAAAGTTCAGACTTGCATCCTTTCCTTGTAAGTTCAGACTTTGCAAGTTTATAACGAACTCCCGAGGACATGTCTGGTAAGTCTTCAAATGTAATGACAGTGTACTTTTCACACAGGCTATGTTTTCTAGTTTTAACAGTCTTAACAATAAAATGAAAACATGACATTAAGCAATGTCTCAAATTTTTATATTAACAACTTAAAAGACACCAAAAATGTTAAGGCATCAAGTACATACTGTATTTATATGACCGTCATCTCCACTGTATGCAAATGTATAATAAAACAAAGCCTAATAACTGCCTCCTTTCATTTTCACAGAAAAATATGCTTTTGATAAAAAAAAAATATATATATATACATATATATATATATATATATATACATATATATATATATATGTAACGCTGTTCTAGTAGTTTTGAGATGTTTTAATTCAACAATCATACACATTGTGTGTTTTTCTGCATCATGCTTCGATAAAAAAAAAAAAAAAAAATCTACCTTGAGTTTTTCTTTTGCTGTCTGAAATGTTGCTGTACTGGTTCTTCTTATGATCATTTGCCTCATTTACTTGTTTTCTTTATCATTTGTAAGTCATTTTGTCTAAAAACGTCTGCAAGATAAATGTAAATGTCAGTTGCATACAGTATAGTTCCACTATTGATGCAACTTTATCTACAAACCCAATCCAATTCTCAATGTAAAACGTGGAGGAAAAAAAACTGTAGTTTTCTTGAACGCCTGGGAGCTGTCAAAAGTCTGCCAGATGACGCAAAATGCAGACTTCTGCTGACAAATAAAAATGAACTTCTAGATCCAGGTACATCCGGAAAGTGTAAACACTGTTCATTCACATACCGACACTGTAGAAATATAAATCAGTGAAGTTACACTTTAAGAAAGAAGGCATGTAGGGGGAGGGAAGACCACTTTGTTTCTGTTCTTCTCGCTCTTTTTATTACACACAGCTGCAGTGGTGTGCTAAAAGATGGCTGTGATAATCGTGGAGGAAATCAGGCTGTCATTGGGTGATACAGGCTCCACACACTGACCCCTTCACCCAGCTCCTATCAGTCAGCCTGGCCTTGGTTCGACTCCTCACCTCCTGATCCCTTTACTCAGCTCCAAAGTAACTAGAAAATAACAAACCAAAGCTAGACCTAAATACTTTGTCTGCGCTCAGAGAGGCCAACGATTCTCAAAGCCTTTCTCATGATACAAAAGTTCACTTCTGATGCTGAAAGATGACCAATAGCCTTCTGTTGTCATTCAGCAAATTCACATGTACAGAAGAACAAATGGCAGTTATGGAAAAATAATAATAGCAGTTTCTAAACTGGTAGATTTTTTTTCGTATAGAGAACAATTCAGAATAAGCTGATCGAAAATACCAAAGTTGTATTCATTATCACACTTAACAAAAAATAAATAAAAAAGCAGACATGCAGTGTGTTTAAAATGTGATTATGATCTAGTTCAGAAATGCTAATCATGGTATTGATTTGGATAAAACCTGAAGCAATACAAAAGTAAACTTAAAAAAGAATCAATGACTGAAAGACTATAGATAAAACAAGTATAAATATTTAGTTTTACACATTTTTAGTAAGGAGCTCCAGCATTTCTGAGCTCTGAAATAAATAAATGTCTATTTTGTCATTGACTTCAAAGTAGAAGGTGACACAGGAATGGAATTTAAAACCTCTACTGTCCCACTTTCATTATAAAAAACATGGGGGAAGATCCTGTCTCATCATCCAGAATGACACCTTCTCCATCCCACTCCCGTGTTGTGATTTTGTTTTGGCCAAAATATGTTACAGTAAAAAATAAAGGGTAACACTAAAATAACAGTACAATAATAATGATGTATTAATATGTAAACTAAACATTACTTTATTATGAATGAATGATGAGTTAATGTATGCATTAATTATGAACTAACTTTACCCACAACATTTAGCTACTTTAACACTAGAACTTTTACACTGGGTAAATTTCAAATGTAGATACCAGGTTTTTAATAAAACATTCAAGTCTCCCAGTCATTGACTTTTACTAAAATTGTATGATTTACAATCCCCTAGTGTTAAAATTGTTTAGCTAAAACCAGATCATAAAAACGGGCATTTATACCTATAAGCGCCAGTGCGGGTCAAATTTACCTGCTATATAATAGCTGTATTTTTCGCTGTTATTTTTATTTTTAAAACATTGCACGTAAACTGACAACATCTTTTACTCACTGGATAAGCCATTATCAGTCTCAATCATATTCACAATGAATAAAAGAAGGCGATTCATAGGTGCCGAAGAGGTATTACAAGCGCAAAATAGTGAGATAAGTGATGCATCCTTGGTCGGCTCAGCTGATGACTCCTCTGACAGCGATCCAGAGGAGTTAGCATCTGTCCATTTTGCGTTGCACCCACATTTTCATTGGTTTGTTGTTGTTGGTTTTTTTCATTCATGATGAAAATGGTCCGTCATGATGTGCCACTGGACAGTGCAGATCAGCCGGGGAGAATGATGTGCATGGTGAAGGCACAATGCAAACAGAATAAAATGTTTATCAAGTGTCTGAAGTGTCGGAATGCTAAAAAATTACTAGAACTAGGCGCCTGTAAGTAGTCACACAACACACATTCATATTTAGATGATATAGCCTGACCATGAATGTTCAAACTTTGGATTAATTATTTATTATTATTATTTATTTATTTATTTATTACATTTTATTCAAATAGTTTTGCCATTTTTGTTGTTTATCGGTGGCTAGCGTAACCTTTTATTATAGTCTGCCATTTCCACAAAAGAAAAATAATAATAAACCTACGATGCAACAAATAAAACCATTATTTGATTACCTGAAGTTTATGGTCTTGTTCTCTTATTTAAATTATAAATGATAGAACTAAGCAAATTAATAATTAATAAGGTAACTGCGCTTGAATTTGTTATTGCATCATACATGTACTGTGGCAAACTATAGGCTATTGCTCGATGTCTATAGGCTATTGTAGTAATTTAAATAGCATAGTTCCCCTTTGGGAGGGAACTTCAATGCTATGTGGAAACTTCCACTATGGGGGATTTCGTCAGAATCCAATCATCTGAAAGAGTAAAAAAACGGGGCAATGAAATGCCAATGAGTTGGCGGCATCAGCGTGCACAGCTGTCTTAAATGACAATCAGCCTGGCATAAAAGGCCAGCATGTGCTCAGCAACAACATCCTTTTCGCTTTCAGAGCCTTTCACACGCACTGAGAGAGTACTGAGGGTTCTCCATCCTGTTCATCAGAGAGAGAGAGATTGAGAAGCTGTTCTCCCGGTCTTCCTCGCCCTTGCCTGGCGTCCTCAAACTGAGCGGTTTGTATAGGAAGCAAGCTTTCCTAAAAGAGCAACACAGTCGTGCAGCGCGTCTTTTTCAAGATGTCCATCCAAGCTTCGAGTGAGAGCTTCGAGTGAGAGAAGCGATCCATCCTGCCGGATGGTCACCCTTTCACTTGATGACACAGAGGACCAGATGTCCATCATTGCATTGGAAGGTGGACTGTCATTATCTGACGAAGATCTGAACCTGCTCCCTCCCTCCGGTTGCAAGCGCGGCGTCGGATCCAGAAGCGAATATGTTGGCCGTGCTTTCCCGGGCTGCTTCGGCCGTGGGTCTGGAGATGGTTTATCCCCCAGCCCCGCGGCCGGATCGACTAGATGGGTGCTACGTGGAGGACAAAAAGGCCCCTTCTTCCTGGACGTGCACAGTAGGCTTTTTCTGCCCGATTTGCGTGCGCCTCTGCCCTCACCACCCTTGATGGTGGAGCAGCCAGGGGTTACGAGACTATTCCCGAGGTTGAGCGTGCCATTGCGGTCAACGTGTGTCCACTTGGCGCCTCTTCCTGGAGGGGTCAGCCTCGTCTCCCGTCCAAGGCGTGTAGGTTATCTGCCACCCTCTGAACCAGAGCCTACTCAGCTGCGGGCCAGGCTGCCTTAGCCTTGCACGCTTTGGCGACCTACCAGCGCTACCAAGTGCAGGCGCTGGCCCAGCTGCACGAGGGTGGTTCTGACCCAGGCCTGCTCCATGAGCTCCGCACCGCAACGACTATGCTCTCCGTACCACCAAGTTGGCTGCGTGTGCCCTGGGGAGGACGATGGCCACACTAGTGGTCCAGGAACGCCACCTCTGGCTAAATCTGGCAGATATGCGCGATGTTGACAAAGCTCGCTTTCTTAACTCGCCCATATCCCAGGCTGGCCTGTTCGGCGACACCATCGGTGAATTCATCCAGGAGTACACGACGGTGAAGGAGCAGTCGGATGCGATGGGCAAAGTCATCTATCGGCGGGACCGTAAGACCGCGCCCCCCGCCGAGCCATCCACCTCCACTGCTCCTCGCCAAGGGAGGCCGCCTGCGGCTTCAAGACCTGCTCTGACGCCCCCGGCCAAGCGGCAGCGTCAAGCACCCTGCAGGCAGCCAGCGCCCCCACCCCAGGGCACCGCTAAGTCCAGTAAACGGACTGCAAAGCATCCCTGAGACGGGCCATCCGGAGAGGCTCTTTCCCCAGTGGAGGGCCGGCTCACCAAATAACACCAACAGCGTTTTTCAACGCCACTCAAATTTCAAAGAAAGAGCATTTTTCTACTTCCCCGGATGTAACAGCCCGAACACTGCCAGTTTGGGACGCTATGCCTTCCAGCTCGCAGGATCGGTGCCTATCGCCAGTGGCTTACGGAGCGCAAGAGAACGGTCTCCTTTCTCTTCCCCTCCCGACCACCCCTCCAGAGTATGGGTGCGAGATGAGAGCAAACTCTCCCGCGGGACCCCAGTGCTTCCCGGTTGAGGCCCCCTACTCTGCGCTGCCCTACCGCTGGTACGTCAGCGATCGTGCGGATGAAGCCTCTAGCGAGGGCTCTGCCTGCCTGGTTAGCGCGGGCCGGCCCTTCGCAGTGGCTCATCTGCACGATCAGACTCGGCTACGCGATTCAGTTCGCGAAATGGCCACCCAGGTTCACGGGTGTGTATTTCACCAGGGTCAGCCCTGCGTCCGCCCCTGTCTTGCGAGAGGAGATTACTGTCTTCCTAGCGAAGGATGCAATCGAGCCGGGATAAGGACCAGGTTTTACAGCCATACTTCATCGTACCCAAAAAGAGCGGTGGGCTACGGCCAATCCTAGACCTGCGTGTTTTGAACCGCTGCCTTCACAAGCGGCGGTTCAGAATGCTCACGCAGAAATGCATCATCAGATGTGTTCGTCCTCAGGATTGGTTTGCAGCAATAGACCTGAAGGACGCGTACTTTCATGTCTCCATGCTTCCACACCACTGCCAGTTCCTGCGGTTTGCGTTCGAAGGTCGAGCACGGCAGTGCAAAGTCCTCCCCTTCAGGCTCTCTCTGTCTCTGCGGGTTTTCACCAAGCTCGCGGAGGGTGCCTTAGTACCCCTTCGACTCGCAGGCATACGCATACTCAATTATCTTGATGACTGGCTGATTTTAGCCAGCTCACAGGACCAATTGATTATGCACAGAGACAAGGTGCTCCGGCACCTCGACCTGTTGGGGTTTCAGGTCAACCGAGAAAAGAGCAAGCTCGCCCCCGTGCTGAGCAACATTTTCCTCGGGTAGGAGCTGGACTCGGTCACCATGACTGATGCTGAACTGTCTGAGGGAGCTCGACAGGAAAACAGTGGTCCCCCTGAAATCTTTTCAGAGGCTCCTGGGGCATATGGCATCCGCAGCCGCAGCCACGCCGATCGGATTGCTCCATATGAGACCACTTCAGCACTGGCTTCGCGATCGAGTCCCCAGACGCGCATGGCATGCAGGCACTGTCACTGCGCTGTGCCGACGCACCCTCGACGGATGCTTCCAGTACAGGCTGGGGGGGCCATGTGTCGCGGGCATGCAGCTGCAGACCTGTGGAAGGGAACCCAGCTGCATTGGCATATCAATTGCCTAGAGCTGTTGGAAGTGATGCTCCCTCTGCACCGTTTTTTACCAGTGCTCAGAGGGCAACACGTGCTGGTCAGGATGGACAGCACGGCGACAGTGGCGTATATCAACAGCATGGGGGATATGCGCTCCCGCCGCATGTCTCAGCTCGCCCGCCGTCTGCTCCTCTGGAGTCATTAGAGGCTGAAATCAATGCGTGCCATTCATATCCCGGGCGAGCTCAACCGTGCAGCCGATGGGCTCTCATGGCAGCTTCTGGCCCCGGGAGAATGAAGACTCCACCCCGAGTCTGTTCAGCTGATATGGGCGCATTTCGGGGAAGCCTAGGTCAACCTGTTTGCTTCCCCCGAGAACGCTCATTGCCAGTGGATTTTTTCCCTGACCAAGGGCTCCCTCGGCACAGATGCACTGGCCCACGGCTGGCCTCAAAGCATGCGCAAATGTGCGTTTCCCCCAGTGAGCCTACTCGCGCAGCTACTGTGCAAGGTCATGGAGGACGAGGAGCAGGTCTTGCTAGTTGCGCCTCTCTGGCCCAACCGGACTTGGATTTCAGAGCTCTCCCTCCTCGCGATAGCCCCCCCCCCCCTGGCAGATCCCTTTGAGAGAGGACCTCCTCTCTCAGGGACAGGGCACCATCTGGCACCCTCACCCAGATCTGTGGAACCTCCACGTGTGGTCCATAGACACAGCGAGGAAGACTTGGGTAACCTACCGATGGCTGTGGTTAATACCATCACTCAGGCTAGAGCACCCTCTAGGCATGCCTATGCCCTGAAGTGGAGTCTATTAACTGAGTGGTGCGCTTTTCGCCGAAAAGACCCCCGATCTTGCCAGATCAGCGTTGTGTTTTCTTTCCTTCATGATAGGTTGGAGCGGAGGCTGTCACCCTCCACACTGAAGGTTTACGTGGCTGCCATTTCTGCTCATCATGACGCGGTGGATGGCGGCACCGTGGAAAGGCATAACCTCATTATCCGGTTCCTCAGAGGTGCGAGGCGAATATTTCCTCCCCGCCCCCCTCTCATGCCCTCTTGGGATCTCGCGGTAGTGCTTGCGAGCCTACGTGGAGATCCCTTTAAACCACTTGACTCAGTATCCTTGAGATTTCTGTCCCTGAAGACAGCTCTGCTGGTCGAGTTGGCATCGATTAAGAGGGTAGGGGATCTGGAGGCATTTTCGGTCAGTGACTCCTGCCTGGAATTCGGGCCGGCCTACTCTCACGTCGTCCTGAGACACCGGCCTGGGTATGTGCCCAAGGTTCCTACCACACCGTTTAAGGACCAGGTAGTGAGCCTGCAAGCGCTGCCTACGGAGGAGATATTTAAACACTATTCATGTGTGTGGGTAAAATTTACCCGCATGGCGGTTGTAGGTATAGAGCGACCCCTGGCGGTTCTAGTGTTAATTACTTGTTAGTACATGTTGTTAATTAACATTTACGTTTAAGCTAAATGTCACCAAGATAAATTTATGAGCTGTTAATGTATAATTATATCATGACTTTACTTAGAAGGGCACATCACCATTAACTCATTCTTAACTACTTATGAACTCCTGTGTTTAAAGTGTTGATGTTGATAGAACACTTTTGTATTGTTATGCAGTATAAACGCACTACTTGAACGTGCATAAGGAGTTCATGAGTAATTAAGAATGGGTTAATGATGATGTACCCCTCCAAGTAAATCATGACATAATTATATATTAAAAGCTCATGTGTTCATGATGGTCACATTAGGCATTAACTAATGTGGTAATTGATATATTAATAACAAACAATCATGTACTAACATGATTTGATTACTAAATAATCAAGCTAGCCGTTATTCACATATGAATTCATATGACCCATGTTGCAGTTAAAGTTAGTTCATGATTAGTGCATGCATTAATTCATCCTCAGTTCATAATAAAGTCATGTTTAGTTTAAATATTAACACATAATTATTCATGTACTGTTATTGTGAAGTGTTACCAAATATAGTTACAGATAGATCACAGCATGCCCATTATCCAACTAAAGGCCGGCTCACACTGTGAGATTTTTTATAATCCTAAACGATTGTAGCATGTCAGACTGCACGAACATGGCTCTCATGTCACACTGTATGATATCAGACGTCATAAAGTCAGACTGGACGACAATAAAGATGCACCAAACACGGAAGAAAACGTCCCCGGAGTTTGACGTCATCCACCCGCGACACTTTTACTATCACGCATTCTGAAATGATTCCTCACAGCAAATGTAAACAAACTGTAGTGACAATTTTGCACACAGCATGTCTCAATAATAAAACCAGGAAGAAAAAACTGTTTTGACATTTCCCCACAGTCATTTGAATTGACGCATGAATCGCGTCATCAAATTCTAAGCTCTTATTGGTTCTGGGATTGACGCTCAACGTAGCTGTTGTCACACTGCAGGAAAGTGTCTGAAATCTTCTGACACTGCCAGAACTACATCGGAGAGAAAATCTGATCGCAACGGGCACAAAGCGTCTGTCTGTGAACATGTCAAACCAACGATCAAAGACCACAGATTTTAGCCTAGGATTTCAGGAATCTTTTAGGATTTTCCAAATTTGTCTCAGGTGACAAAAGCAGGGCTTTAGTTGCCCTTTTTTATCCAAGTTTTTTTATTAAGCGGAGAGGCGATTACGGACAATTTAGCCTACCCAATTCACCTGTACTGCATGTCTTTGGATTGTGGGGGAAACCAGACCACCTAGAGGAAACCCACACGACGCAGGGAGAACATGCAAAATCCACTCAGAAATGCCGACTGACCCACCCGAGGCTCAAACCAGTGACCTCTTTGCTGTGAGGTGACAGCACTACCTACTGCGCCACCTGTATGCTTTTTAAAGATGTCAAATTTCTCTTGCGAGTGCACCTGCTCCTCTCACGTAAATCCACCAGAGGCCGCTCTTGACTGACTCACTGACTGACTGACTCACTGACTGACCTACCGATACCTCCACTCATCCCCTTCTTTAAACCCAACCAATAGTGTTTTTTTATGTTGTAGTAGTAGTGATTCCTGTAGTAGTATCAGTAGTAGTAGGAGACATTGTTGTAGTAGTATCAGTTGTAGTAGATGTTGTAGTAGTATCAGTAGTAGTAGACATTGTAGTTGTAGTAGTAGTAGTAGTTGTTGGGGCTGTAGTAGCAGCTGCAATAGTAGTTATAATATTAGTAGCTTTCTGTAGTAGCAGTTGGTGTAGTACTTGTGATTTATTATTATTTTTGTTGTCAGTTATTACTGTTGTCCTTTCTCTTTACTGTCATCATTACTATCATACATTACTGGCGTTGCTGTCACTCTTTACCACTGACTGGTCTCTTTCTATTTGTTTATTTATATCTATGACACTTGCTTCATTTTATTGACTGTTATTGTCCCTTATGTATGTACTCTGACCTGTCCACCATATTACCTATACATGCACACACACATACACACACATACATACACACACACACACACGCACACACACACACATATATACAGGCACATGCCAGTACCTGACTGTATTGTTGTTGTTTTTGTTTTTCGTTGTTGTTTTGATGTTTTATTTATTTGTATGATGCCAATTTGTGTACCTTTTTGCATATTCTAATAAAAACAAAACAAAAAAAAACAATAGTGTTTTAAAAAGCACAGATTGACCAGCAACCACCGACTTCCCTTTATTCAACCACGGTGTTTTAAAAAGCAATCCAGAAAAGAAAAACCCTCGCGGCAGCCTGAGTTTTACTACATTTTCAGGTTTTACCAGATTCTCACTCTGTTATTTACTTGTTTGTTTTATTTTTTGTCTTTTGTTTTTGTCTGCATTACACTTAAAAGGAACTGTTTTATACTGTCCTGTAGCATTCTTTTTAAAGATGAAATGCAGCCATACGTTCAAGCTGAAAATCTATAAGGCAGAGTTAGGTTTTACGTAATGTTAATAGTAAATAAACACATTACAAATAACACTTAACAAATGACTTCCCAATAGTTGGTCCAAAACAAAAAAAGTCCAGTGTATTAATTTTAGCGTTAGAATTAAGGCTCAATCCCAATTCTACCCCTTTGTCCTTCCCCTTACCCCTCCCCCTCGTTTTGCGCATTCATGTGAAGGGGTAGTGGTGTCCCAATTCTCTTTAACGCGTAGGGCTAAGGGGAAGGGGTATACACTCCTTCAAATGAAGATTTTTCAGGACCACACTCGAAACCAAGGGGTAAGAAAATTTCCCAGAATGCACCAGCTACAGCGGCAGTTTCGCTGCACCCTGAAGTAAGTAGTTAGTATTTTTTGTCATTATTACGATTTTTTACAACAAACAAACACACATTTAAATATATTCATAACCGCGTTCATGTTTTACCGTCATGCTTTTATAAAAAAACCCCCGCTAAAATAAAAAACGCTAAATTTTGTGATCTATAATCCCTAATAATAACTCCTGTACAGTAGTCCCACAACATTCTGACACTCGATGACATTCGAATACTCTGTCAGAACTAGTGCAGGGATGGGCAAACTTGGTCCTGGAGGGCCGGTGTCCCTGCAGACTTTTGCTCCAACCCTAATCAAACACTCCTGCCTGCAGCTTTCTAGTGATCTTGAAGACACTGATTAGTCTGTTCAGGTGTGTTTGACTAATGTTGGAGCAAAAGTCTGCAGGGACACCGGCCCTCCAGGATTAAGTTTGCCCATCCTTGGTCTAATGGGTGAGAATGAGCTTTTACAGTGTCTGCTATAAAGTTAATGTTGTTTTTGGTGTGTTTACATAGATGAATATGGCCACGGTGTAAATGAGCAGAATAGTTACGATCTTATTGTCACATTAGATCATTATAAAAAACATAATATATGCCTTCAGTGATTTCCTGAAGATAAATACTAAAAAACAACACAACTGGAATAATTACAGCGGTCGCGATGGTCTGATCTCATATGATGCAAGAGATCGCAATGACGTGTGCAGGTGTTGTAGTGCTGTCCCAATTCTTAGGGGTAAATTTTAAAGCCCTTCCCCTTAACACTCATTTTTAAGGGTGAAGGGGAAGGGGTAGGGGTACAAAAATAGAATTAGGATAGGGCCTTAAGTTAACAGAAAAATATATAACTAACTAATTCAAAACTCATTTAATTTGAGTTCTGCTTAATACGTATGTTCACGAGTTACGATAACGTTAACTTTTTCATTGAGTTAAAGTAACGTTTTAAACTTATTTCATTTAGTGAGTTTCACTGTCCTGTTGCCATAAGGATATGGGAATTCATGAAGCACTCAAAATGTGACTCTTGCTGCATGTTTAAACTACATATTTAAACTGAGCTGAAACAACACAATTCTTACACTGTTTTTGTGAGAACTTAATTATTTTGGGTTCAATCCACTTAAATTTATAAAAGCGATTAAATCGAACTTCATTGGTTTGTGTTGGGACAGCATGAAGAAATTGTGTGAAACCCAGCACTTTTTACTGCAGGTAAAAACTTAAAATTTCCATGTTTTTAAGTCATTAAAAAGGGGCACTGAGGACCTAAACAGACACGTTTAAAAGTAATGAGTCATAAACTCCCACTGTCCCCATTATCAATGCAATCTTCTCAGCTTCTCTCTCTGTGTGTTTGAGAAAGCACAAGATGACACATCAAGACTTCTCCCTTTATTGACTGTAACTGACATCTTCATCCGATTGCCGGCGTCTTTGCTTCCTCCATTGTTGGTGCTCTCATCTGTGGTGTTTCCACACGGTTGCGTGGCAGTGCGCTGGGATTTCACAGCATTCTGACTCAAGCTGACACCGTGACAGGCGAGCAGGTGGGAGAAAAGCGCACTAGTCATTCTCAGACAGAAAGCGCAATAAAAGGGAGCTTATCGAAAAGCCCCATCATTGCAGAAACATTCCTTCAAATGAAATGAGTTGAATGCAACTTTGCAGTGAGGAGGGGGAGAGGAGAAGAAAATAAAAATGCTAAGTATTCAACATTCAGTCCATTAAATCCTGGAGTGTTTGTGCTTTCTCAGCTAGCTCGCACAACTTAATTAAATCCCATCTTGTTTTCGAGCGCATTTGAATATGATTTATTTCAATAAGAGAGAGGCAAGGGGCACAACAGGCTTTATAAATAATCATTTCTGATATCAAAACATTACCCGTTTAAGATGTGTGATCTTCAGCTAAATCCTGGAGGAAAAAATAGATGAATAAAAAATAGCAAACAGTTGACTTTTTATAGCCCTAAACAATAGGACAGGAAATATGTTTAGTTTTGTTCGTTGGTTTGTGTTTACACTGATTGATGCAGTATTGATTAATTTTTTTCACTTTATATTAAGTGACCTTAACTACTACTTACTACTTACTTGAATAAAAAAATAAACAGAATGTACTGTGCTCATAATGTATTGCAGAACACTTCTGGTGCTCTTGAGAGTAAGGTACATGTTTGGTGTTATGGTTTAAGGGTCGGTTAAGGTGTAAGGGATGGTCAAAAATGAGATGAAACAGATGTTATTACATGCAAATATTTAATCAATCATAAGTACAATGTAAAGCATGTCACATCCCCGTCTCGTTCCTGCTCACCCAATCATGTTTCACCATCTCACACCTGTCCCATCCAATCACGTGAACCTTTCCCTGAGTATTAAAAATCCACACTTGTTCATCATCAACCCGGACACTATATAAACTCACCTCCTCCGTTCACTTATTGGCTGCTATTGAAGTTGAATGGTTGTCTTCACCCAAGCTCCTTCGTCTTCTCTTCTTCCATGGATGTTCCTTCTGAGTCTTCGTACCCATCGCACTGATAAAGGGAAGTGTCTTTACTATCTGACTTTACCTGAAGATTTGTATTCACCCTCATGCACTTTATGCCTGTTACCATTCACGGAGGTTTTGGAGGTAAACCCATGCTTAACTCTCACCGTGTTTACTAGGCGAAGATTTGTGTGGTGTACCTCGTATGATCTTCCATTCCCTCTGAACTGTATGACTGATCCTCGGCTGTGTAACAGCGAACAGCACTGGCCAGCTATAACACCGAGTTTTTTTCTTACAGTGCTGTGAGCGTGATTACCCGTGCATTACAACTGCTTTTCATACTGCCTGTGTGATTATCATTTTGATGATCTTGTGAGAAGAGAACCATCTCTGTCGTCCTTGTCTACCAGCGTGATAAAGCATGTATTAATAACACAAGTACATTGAAACAAATGAATTTCAGTGTAGTAAGTAAATGTTACATATGGAATCAGTCTAGGGCCATATATACTTACAAAATAAAAGAGTTTTGTAAACCAAAAAAAGAATTTTGAGAAATTAAAGAATTAGAGAAATAAATAGAATGAGAAATAGTTATTTTGCTAACAAAAAAATGCAAATTAAAAATAAAGCAGTGCAAAAAAAACATATATAGCTAAACTTTTTTTTTTTTCTTTTTTTATTATTAATGCTCCTAATGCTGGGCTTTAGACCAGTTTTCATGTCATACCCAGCATGCTTATCGAGCTTCGGGCCTGCATTAGAAACTGTGAAAAACGTTAGAAGAAAGGCATGATGAGCCAACTGGTTATGCACAATGCAACTTAAATTGAGTAAACGCACTGTGGATCACATACCGCTTGGATATTGTCAAAAAAAAAAAAAACCTCAAACAAAAAACTCTAAATTATTCTAATAAAAAAACAGAACAAAAAAAACATCAATTTATTGGTCTATTTTGTTAGTTGTGACAATATAAACCGTTTGGTGGAAAAAATAAACGGGCGTCGGATCGGAATCGGGCCAAATATTAATGAGCTGTTGGACAAGGGTAGGGCTACAGCCTGTGTGTCTCGGGCCAGGGGTGGGCTAGATGATAGATTTAAGGCCCGTGCAGGGCTTTTGATTTGCTTTTTAGTCAACCGTGAGTTTGTGATGCTGTTTTCACTTTGCACTTCACATTTCTGCGCGTTTCACTTCGTGGCCCTGATTTGACAAGAAGGTGGAGTCAAGGGAATTTGGGCGTTTATGGCAGGCTGTGAAAACGGCTTTGCAAACTCAAGGTTGATTAAAAAGCCAATCAAAATGAGCATTGCAATTGACTGGATGAGTTTTGTAAAGGCAATGCTATAAATGTTTAGCAAATATTTTAATTTTTTTTTTTTTTTTCTTTTTTTTTTGCTTTTGCGGTTTTTTTTTTTTTTTTTTTTTTTTTTTTGCAAATTTCATTTTTATTTCTCAAAAATAAGATTTTTTGAGATTTAAAATTTTGGATTTATTATAAAATATTGACGATTTTGCTAAAAAATCAAGAGATGCATCTCATTTATTTTTTTAAGCAATCCAGTGCAATTATTAGGCTTAATTTGAGAAACCAATCAAGCTAATAAAATTGAAGAAAGATGGCTTCACCTTTTTTTTTTAAGAAAAGTCCAATTATGTCCAATTATGTTAACTCAATTATGTGGATTTGATTGAGATGTTTGCATTTAAATCTCAACAACGGCAGTGATCAGACGACATTTTGAAGGAGCAGATTAACAGTGAGCATGTTAAAGGGTAAGCATTAACCGTTTATAATTTTTATTGTCTTAAGCTTTTTCAGGAAAGACACATGCTGTTCAAACTTGTTCAGGAGCTTAGTTTTTGCCATATATGTATATAGGGATACGCTGGTATTTTTAACCATCCATTTCTATTTCAAATTGATTTGCTTCAATGTTCATTCTGAATTATATATTGAAATTTTAATAAATTATGTGCATTGTAATATTTAACAGCAGTGATCAGGCCACAATTAAGCAGTGTGGATGAAAAACGGTGATCTTGTTAAGTGGTAAGGCTAAGTTAGCTATAGCTATTCAATGGGGTTTATGCACACTAGTGTTTTCCATTTCATAAGGTTCCTTTTACAGCATTGATGTAATGTAATTAATAAAATTTGTAATTAAAAGCCTATATTAATTAACTTTTATTTATTTATATATATATATATATATATATATATATATATA
>CAIGQZ010001336.1:33987034-34016184 GCA_903798205.1 Danio tinwini
ATCCATCCATCCATCCATCCATCCATCCATCCATCCATCCATCCATCGTTGGGCCAAAATTGGACAAACCAACACAGTGTTAATTTTTCTAATAAAGTTCAAATTACATTTTTTCAACCCATCTGTTGGGTTTCACCATAACTAACCCAGCATTGGGTTAAAGCAACCTGAAATTTTTCAAGCGTCTTTTAGTGTGTCCTGCATTCATTTAGTTTGTTTTGACTGGCTACACCGATTATGCGTTTAATTGACCATAATCCCCTTTTTAACGCCACCGTACATGAAAAGAAATTATTCTTTCAGCTATAATGCCCAGCTTCAATGTGTTGCTATATTTTGCCTGTGATGTGGCAGCCATATTGCTAGTCTCCTGTTTCAGTTGGCGTCCAGCACACTGTTGCTCGTTTTCTCTCTCTCTTCCCTTTCTCTCTCTCTGCTGTGTAGGTTGGGGTTTTCTTTGGCAGACTTGGACCACAGCTCGTTAGACTGAAAGAATGCACTACTTTAATTAATGATATGTAAATATCTTTCAGTGGGCTGCATTTGCATATTAAGAGAGATTTGCGGAATCTGTGGAGTAATATATTTTAATTAGGGATTAATTAAAAATAATGGGAATTTCATTTTGCCTGGCAGGTTGGTTTGTGCTCCAGCACGCGTCTGGCACATCCGCCTGACTGAATACCAGCCTCCCACCTCCAATCAGCCTCCTTTCTCCCTCTCTCGTTTGCTCTTTAAGGTCTTTTTTTTCATTTTCGACGATTTTTATCTGCCTCATCGTCTCTCAGATCTCCTTTTCTCCATATCTTCACATACATCTCATCCAGACGTTTCTGTAAGGTTTCAAAATGAACTCTCTCGCCCTGTCTGAATGAGACAATAGACAATTATGATACGATAATGGTTTAACTGATTTGCGGTGTGACTCACCTTCCATCCATTAATTCCCCTGTTCTGTTCTCTCTCTCTCTCTCTCTCTCTCTCTCTCTCTCTCTCTCTCTCTCTCTCTTTCTCTCTCTCTCTCTCACTCTCTCTCTTGCTCTGTATTTTTCTCCTGAAGGATAGGGAATGACTCTCAGACACGGAACACTAGTTGTGTTGGCAATTATGTTAATGGGCTGCCATTAGGCTGTGGTGCTGTATGAGCGATCGGGGAGCCGAGCTGGCATGGTGGGAGAAAATGATCACAGCCTCCGGGCCTCCTTGATACAGCTCCAGCGCCCTCATTTGCATAGCGTAACCCCTCCCACTGGCGAAAGCATCACCCCGTTTTGTTGTCGCACTGGGGATTTTTTTTGTTGCATGGGGCAGGTGATGCTCCGCTACATGGCTTCGATGTGCGCACGACAGGCGTCGAACATGATGTCTGTTCTCATAGCCAGATGGGAGCGCAACCCAAAGCAGGGGTCTACAGAGGGAGTTTTTTAGGAGTGGTGGTGTGGTTCATAACATTTCTGAAACATCATCATAACATTGGCTTGGTGGCATAATGAGGACATAATGAGGTCTGTTATTACCAGAGGCCTGCTGGAAATCCCTCCACACTCATTGTTCCCGTTTTCGAGTGAAACGTGGGCAAGAGATGATGCATACATGACACAAATGGTTATTCTGTATATATGTAAATACATTATGAATATGTATGCATGTGTACATTATGAATAAGTAAACATGTGTAGATCAATTGGATTTTTATTTGTATTGTTTTAATTAAGTTCTGATTTAAATTTGATTTGATTCAATGTGGATTAGTTATCAATATTTCATGTTAAATGTTAATGTAATATGCAGACTTGGGATCTATACTTAAAGGGATTCAGGGATGTGATATTTCATCCCCTGTAATTTACGCAAATCCGACTCTTTGGCTCGTCTTCCTTCTTTTTTTGTGCTTGGCTGATCACATGCCTGGGATAGTTCACCCTCAAGTGAAAATTCTGCCATCATTTACTCACCCTTCACTTGTTCCAAACCTTTATGATTCTATTTCTTCTGTTGAACACAAAAGAAGATAACCTGTAACTATTGACTGTATTATGTAATTTATACTATATTACATATTATTGACTATATATGTTTTATTTATTATGGTAGTCAATGGTTAAATGCTTTTAGCTTTCTTCAAAATATATATATATATATATATATATTTTTGTGTTTAACAGAAGTAAGAAACTCAATGCGTAGTTTGGAACCACTTAGGAGCAAGTACATTTTTGGTGAAATTTTAATTTAAGTTGACTGTACAGTACTCTGGTTAGGAATGGGTATCGTTAGGGTTTTAATGGTATTACTACTTTTATCGATACCACTTATCGGTTCGGTACTTTAACGGTTCTCTTATCGGTACTTTTTGTATGTTTTTTTCATATTGCTGGCGCGTTGCTATTTTGAGAAACTAAAATAGACTGTTCAATAGACCAGCTAAGAGGAGGTCTAAAGTCCAGTGCAGAGCATGTTAGATGTGCGCCTCACTTAAACATTGCTTAATACACACAGGATGTACAGCAATACGCAAAAATCTTTACAAATAAAAATAATTAAAGGGTTAAAATAATACAAAAATTACTATTTTCTACATAAATATAAGAACCCCTGCTTTTATGCCTTGTTCATCTCGGGGGGCTTTTTCAGTTTATTCATGACAATTTTTTTTCTATAATGTTATTATTATTAGCGGTATTATTTAATATATGCATATTTATATCTGTTTTATTAAAAACACACTTAGATTTGCCCACCTGTCAGGTTTTAGACCATATGGGCCATAGCATGTGGTGAAATTTTCATTTAAGTTGACTGTACAGTATTCTAGTTAGGAATGGGTATCGTTAGGGTTTTAATGGTATTACTACTTTTATCTATACCACTTATCGGTTCGGTACTTTTAAGGGTTCTCTTATCGGTACTTTTTGTATGTTTTTTTCATAAAAAAAAAAAAACACAAACAAGTTGAACAAAATTAACAACAATTTGTTTTATTATTACGTTTTTAATGTAAAATAAAACAAAACCAATTATTGTAAAACAAATAAATAGATAGAACAAAGAATGTACAATGGTTTGAAGGAAAATGACTTTTAATCATTCTTCTGGAGAAAAATCAACAGATTTTTTTCTGGCAGAAGTCAGGACCTTTCTTGGTTTATTGTGCTCCCTGCAGTTTAAAATACCCTCTTTGAGTTGCAAAATGCAGTAGAAAGAGATAATGTTTATGATTTTTCATTAACGCATTCACAAAATTGAGTTAACTGTGTTTTAGGAGTTAACTGTGTTTTTAATGCAGTTTTGGAGCATCTTGCCATGTAAAAATAAGCAGTTTTTTATTTTATTTAGTTATTTCTTAATAAGCATAGTTTATTATTAGGCTATTCATATGCTATATTTGTAAATACAGCTGATGTAAAAGCGTTTTAATGTTTAAGATTTATTTAGGATACTGCAGAAAAAAAATACTGCTTTCCTTGTAACCGAATGTGTGTTTATTTAACTATAAATTAATTTAGGTGATTGACTGCTGGCATAACAATGTGGATGATGTAATGTTACCGTTGGTAGCTAAGCAGTCAAAAACGTTTAATTACTTTTCATTGCAGTTAATGCACTTTTTAAAGATACTTTCACTTAGCCAGATTGCTTGCTTTTCCGCTTATACAAGAAAACAACTTGTTGCGTTTGTTGCAACTGGCATTGTCACTTTCCACTCGGGAAATACAACCTGTTTGGTTCACTCCGTAAGCTTACGAGCTGTGTGTGCGCGTGAGTTTGTGTCGCAAAGTATGTGTGTGCGCTTAGCGCGAGCCTCAACTGAATGCTCGCGCACAGACGAGAACTGTGAAGGCTTTTATACTTGATGCGTTCGCTGAGAACACGAGCATTTCTCATGTGAGATGCCACTGTGCAGACGAATATCAAATAAGGTAAATTAGAAAAGGTTGGTCGGTTAAATTATGCAAGTTTATGTAATGTTTATTCAGCAGTAATTTTCCAGTACCGATAGCAGAACCGTTAACGTCAGAGCTTACCGATACTTCTGTTTTTTATAATTTAGCACTAATACCGATAAAGTACCGAGTTTCGGTACCCATCCCTAATTTTAGTATCTGAAACTCTATCTTAGCTATATTAATGAAATGCACATTATTTTTCTGTTTTTCATAAAATGTTCATTCATCCACAATTTGAAACATTTATGAAACAAGTTTAAAACAGTACAACAAAAAATTTAACACATAATTAAAACAGGTCAGCTTTGAAGTCTTTACCTCATCATTAATATACAAAAGTATACAAACCCAACTGACAGTAAAATCAGTATAAAACAGTTTTTAGCCAAAGCAAGATTGTATTTTTCCGCTGTTAAGTCGTGACATATAAGATACTGTTTGCGGGTCCAAGCAGCTACTCCTTTGAATTAAGAAAATATTTGTTTATGATCACTTTTTAGTGAAATCACACATTAAAGTGAATTTTATATAAAATCATCATGTACACAACAGTCTCACTGAATCACAGACACCGATATTTGAACAATTTATAAAAATCAATCGTTTTCTGGCCATCAGATATTAGGCATGGATATATATTGCGATCGTGATTTGCGAAAGTATTACATCACTTTGTAAACGTTTATTATTACCAGTTGATGAGCCTCCCCATAAAGTTTGATACAGCGCTTGGACCAGGAAGCCACTTCATGTGACGTCACACTTAACAAGGGATTAAGTGTGTTGTTCTGTTGCTGAATCTTGCACTGTGTTGACATTGGACGTGATCTTTGTTGCATCAAGTAGCGCTGCACCAGCAGCCGTTGTGAATCCATTTGTTCTCCATTTCAGGAGCACTTGGAGATGGTCAGAAATAGAATGGGCATCAGGTCACACTGTATCATTGATTATAGTGTGTCCTGTTGCTTTTAGTAGTATCACGTTGTTTGCATCTGGTGTAGACAAGGTGTTAGCACTTGTAAACACCCAGGCACAACTTAAAAATTACAGTGATTTTATCAACCTCATTTCACTGTCATAATTTATCAATTTACTATGATTTTATTTAGCTGTCTATACTGTGACTTTATGCCACATATATTAACAATTATATTAACAATTTTATATTTAATAAATTTTTCAATATTGCAACATTTTCAGCAGTGCAGTTAGCTCTCTGCAACTCTCACATGGTTGCCCCCTGAAGCTAAGCAGAGCTGCACCTGGTCAGTACCTGGATGTGGAGACAACATGGGAAAGATAGGTTGCTGCGGAAGTGATGTTAGATAGGCCAGCAGGCGGCACTCAACCTGCGGTCAGTGTGGGTTGTAACGCCCAGTATAGTGAAGGGGACTCTATACTGCTCAGTGAGTGCTGTCTTTCGGATGTAATGCTAAACCGAGGTTCTTACTCTCTGTGGTCATTAAAAAGCCCAGGATGTCCTTTGAAAATAGTTTAGGCCTGGCATCCTGGCCAAATTTGCCAACTGGCATCTGTTCATCATGGTCTCCTCTCCACCAATCAGCTGGTGGGTGAAGTGCAGTCTGGCACAATATGGCTGTCATTGCATTATCCAGGTGGATGAGGAGATTCCACCTAATGTGTAAAGCGTTTTGAGTGTCCAGAAAAGCACTATATAAATGTAAGGAATTATTATTATTATTATTATTATTATTATTATTATTATTATTATTAGTAGTAGTAGTAGTAGTAGTAGTAGTAGTAGTAGTAGTAGTGCATAACTGTGGTAATACAACTGGCAGCAAAGATCCACAATTTATCTGATATCTGACAACAGATGTGACAATAGACAACAGTAACATTAAAAATCAGCTTTCATCTGCCAATATAAATATTGTTACCAATATATTGAGTATTACTAATTTCAGGCAGGCAATATTATATTTATAATCAAAAAGGGTTACACGATATTGACAAAAATATTGAAAACCCAGATGAAATTAATAACTCTACTTGAAATAATAATCATAATTTCAGATAGATTAGGATGATTTTGTAGGGGTGTGCATCTGCATAAATAATAATATATAAATGACAAGCATTAATTAATAAAGTCAAGCAAATATACAAATGAAATAAACAATGTTTTATGGTTTTCTTGGAGTCTAGCAGTATTTAGGTACACATATTGCATAATCTGAAGTAAAATAATATTTTATAACCTTTACCGTATATAAACATATATACAATTCATCTTTATTAAAATTATAACCATTATAATTTGTTTTTCCTGAGTAGTTTTAACTGGCTTGAAATGCTTACACAGTCATAGAAATCACATGCAAATGTTTTGGGAACACTTTGCAATGACTCCATAAATAACATGTTTTTTTCCCCAAACATGTTTTAACATGTTTTAATCCCAGCTTGACATTGCAGATCATGTGATGTGACTATTGCAGATGCACACATTGTGATATTGATGCTAAAGCAATACAATATGCAGCCATACTTTTATAATTTTTATTTTATTTGATTTTAAGTCAAGCAGGTTTGGAGTAACATAAGGGTGAATACATCATTTTCACTTAAATTTTCAAGTTTTGGCTTAAATGTCCCTTGAAAAATGCAATACAGTGGTTGGACATGGTATTGCAGTCCAAATTTAAAACATTGAAGGAGGCTTTTTTCACCTGGCCCCTCCTCTGATGCCTCGATACACATGCTGATTGCCAGCTCGGCGACATTAACAGATGCGAGCGTTACACTGTAAGCTGATCAGTTTATGTTTATGATTGTAATATTTGTATTATTTGCTAATTAAAAACCACATCATGTGGCTTTTTATAACTCTGAATCTGCATCTCATTTTGCCGGCTGCTATTTAGCTCTCAAGGTCACGTTTTCATACATTGAGGGAGCCTTCAAGACTGAAATAAGGCAACATGGGGTGCTGAAATATAATCAGGTAAACTGGCAGTGGGCGGAGTTACACAAACTAAAACAAAGACATTGCGACACTGAACATTCCAACATTTTCAAAGAAGAATATCTGACTTTACCATTGTTTTTCAGACAAACAAGTACATTCACTTAGCTTGTTTCTTTAATATCTGCATACACATGGCATTGTTATTAGGATGAGTCAGAAACTAACATACATCACCTTTACATGTGTTAATTTAGCAGACCTAATTTCTACTCATCAGCATATCAGCTTGTGGACTTGTGATTGAAAAATGTGACAATCCTTTAGTATTGGTGTGGTGACAAGTCTGTCTCAGTCTCCAGTGGAGAGCATCAGTGCTGACTGCTGGTTTGGTCTTTCTCTGTCTGATCTCACCGCTGCAGATAAGAGCACCCCACCCCCACACCCGTTTACTTCATCAGTGTGTGTGTGTGTGTGTGTGTGTGTCACTGTCGCAGACTGCCTGACTCGTTCTCCATCTCCTCAATCCTCAACATTAAGCAGTATTGTCTGTTCCTGCTGGGAGAATGTCACTATCAGATCACACACCTCGCTTTATTTTCACCACTACACATTTTTTAAATCGACTAGGAGATGGGTTGTCTGAATTACTACAGTAGTTGGTCATACATGGTTTGATTTGGGTTTATGTCACCAACAAAGTTGACTGGAATGACAATTTCTGACATGGTTTTGCTTGTATGAGAGGCAAATCACATGTAGCAGCGAAATCACTCAATATCTCATAAAATTGAACATGTGCACCATTGTTTGTTTGTTTTTTTTCTCTCCTACTGGTAGTTCTCACATGGTGTCATATTGCTTTATTGTATGAGACACAGTGTTTATCTGTTTATAGGCAATCTTGATTTAGACCAATCTATGTGAAACAGTATGTGTATATACAATACATACAATACTGAAAGTCAATAATAACCTACTATCTATTAAAATGCACACATATGTGTGTATTTTTTTGGATTTTTATAGTATTTTGTACCTTTGTTATATCACATGAGTAGCAGTGCTACGATATTCCATTTACAGTTTGACGCTATAATCGTGTACATAAAACAGAAAATTAAACATGGAGAGTCTCAAAAATCCTTATGTATGAGGAACTACTTTCTTCCGCCATTCCTTCACATCTGCAGGTGACAGAACAGTAGAAACCGTTGCTTCAGTATTTGAATAATTCCCTAGCGTAATGTCTGAAGTGATGACAAAACAGATGATTTTGCTCACATCAGTCTACAGAGATTTCCCAGTATTTCTCTTTCGCAATCAGGATATCACAATAATTAACCCTGAAAAAGCCAAAGCAGTGCAAACACTACCAGATTACTATAGTATAAATACAACATACAAAAGAAAGAAATCGACTTAGAGTGTCACTTACCTGTTTTATATTGATTTGATCAGGTGTAATTTTTACATTTATGAGTTTTTCCTCCCCTAAGCACTGATTATGATGTCTCTGTCACCATCTTGTGGCAGAACATAAACCCTCTTTGCTCTGCTCAATGACAGGCTGATGACTGCCGACATGCTGTATCTCTGAAATTATAAATATTTAAAATAAGCACTATCCTTATAGTTGCATCCTTATAGTTGCATAGTTGCAGTCTAAACAACTACATTACTGCCAAAACAGCTTCAAAAGTACATTATGCTGTCCAAAAGCAGCAATATCTGTCAAACTTTAGTGAGTTCATTCCTCTGCTTGTCATGTAAGCAGAGTAATACACAAGAGTGAAGAGGCTGTACGAGTGCTGATATTGCAGAATATCTCACTGCTATCAGCCAATATATATATATATATATATATATATATATAATATCATGATTTATTCAAGTACTGTAATTTAATGCAATTGTTTCATGTCATCTACCATTAATTCACTACTGGTGCATTAATCAAGTTTCGGGGCAAGTCTACATCAATTTGGAATGATCTGACTTCTGATATTTCATCAAGAGCCTCTCTTTTATAGAAATACATGTGTTTAAAGGGATAGTATGGCCAAAATGCAGAGAAATGCAAAGAAAAAATCCTCATAATGTATTATTCTTCATGCAGTTTTAAAGCTTTATGATTGCCATTCTTCTGTTAAACACACAAATAAGAGATTTTGAAGAATGTTGGTAGCTGCCAATCATTGACTTAAGGCTCGTTTCCACTGACTGGTACAGTACGGTACGGTACGGGTCGGTACGGGTTACCTTTATCAGGCTTGCGTTTCCACTACAAAGGGTACCCTTTTGGTGGGCGTGGTGTATAACAGAGTTTCAGTCTACATCATTCTCGCTCGAATAAATGTCTACAGTAAAGCCGTACAGGTCATTCACAAATCATATGAGTAGCACTTCTAACAAAACAGATGCGTTAAACATAAATACTTGTGTATAAATGTTTATTACTAACCTTTCTATGAATATGATTTGATTATAACTGCAGATCAATGACAGTGTAAAATAGCCTACTGTAACTTCTGAAATTATATAAAATAAATATATAAATGCAAAATATATGAACACATACAGACCCTTACAGTCTCTGATATGTTACCAATTACAGAAAAACTACAGACAGCATACATTTAGTCCTTATTTGAGTTCAAAATCAACACGCAATATAGCCCAGTCAGAGCAAACCTCTCATCTGTGTCTGTAATCTTCACCAGCACATGTAGTCTTTGTTAGAGAGTAATTCCATCATTCCGAGTTCATAATAGTCCAAAAGGCGATGATAAACATGACAGTTCATGATTCAGGTTGCTGAAAACAATTCGCTCCTGTGTTTTGTCGGGCTTCTCCTTTTTTCCGCGCTTCACTCTCGCATTTGTCCTTTTCTTTTCTGAATGGATTAGATGTCAAAGACACTTTAATAAACACACACACACGTTATTATCATCAGCTCAAGAAGTTTATTATATCAAATATAGACATGATCGCAAGCTCCCTGGAGAAAGCAAAAAACGCTCGTACTTTTAGATAGCCGCGTAAAGCAACAACAGGACACGGCATATTTTGTTCTTGGCATTGTGGCTGTACATCAAGACAACGACAAGGTTTGTTTGAGTTTCGAGTCATCCATGTATCGTTATTATATGCATATAGTTGTCTCGGCTGTGTATTGAAAACATGGCGGTTCCTTTGTTTTCATTCTGGCTAGCCAATCAGCGTTCAGCTGCCCATGTAGCTCCACCTTTTGGTACCCTTTCTCGTATTTGGTACCGTTTCGAAAGGGTGCCAAAAAAGTGGTACGGTACGGTTCGGTACGCCTTTTGACAGTGGAAACCGCCATAAAAACGTACCGAACCATACTGGACCACTCAGTGGAAACGGGCCATTAGTAGGGGGAACATACAATGGAAGTCAGTGGGTGTCTTTTGTGAAAAGTTCTTCTTTTGTGAAACTCAAAATGTCCCTTTAAATACATCCCTTTAATAACATATAAATAGTTAAAATCACTAGTTGACCTCACTAATTGACATTTTGATTATTTACTAGCCAATCATTCTCTCCAGAGCCTTTCTTTCCAGCAATGATTTGGGATTTTCTCTTTCATGCGCTTTCTTTCAGTGAGCAGTCATCCTTTGGAGTCTTATCTCTCCGACTGTATGTGAGCAGCCCCTCTCCCGCTCTCACTCTTCTTTGTGTATGTATAAGGTAGAGTCAGAGTGCTGATATTATTGATCCCGGCCTTCAGAATTCATTACACCGCTGCGCCACATCTTTATTTATGCCCCTGCTCAGCGCTCTCCTATCCTCTTTCTCTCCTTTCACATTATTCTTTTATTATTTCTTTACCGCTGCCTTATCTGCTGTATTTGGGCCTGGATGAGACCTGCCATCTTTAGGCATTGCCGGCGGATTCGATTGGAGAGATATCTCTGGTGTGAGTGGGGGGGATATTAAACAGCCCACCCCCACTGCCAGACCACAGGATTTCTATGTCTGTCCGTCCATCCATCCCGACCTCCTAATTATTCCAGAGATCAGAGACTGCGGCTGCTGAATGGCCCGGCACGGCCTGGTTAGGTTGTGATACCGAGGACGTGACCGTTATGCTGATGGAGGCAGCGGATCAATAATTTAGCCTTGGCCTTAATGGTAGCGTTAAAAGCTCATACGTCTGGAAGCCCGCAGGCTGGGCTGCTTAAAGGCACAGCGCAGAACGAATGGACTTTGACGTAAAACCCTTCATAAGGACAAGAGCACAAGACGTTTTCCTTTCAAGTGCATTTTTGAGCAACATGCCATTGGTATGTGTGTAGTTGACAAGTACGCAGTATTTTTATTGTTTTTTAAAAATCATACGCCGTTAACTCTCAATTTTTTCACTGATGTTTTTTACTGACCTGTACCTTTACATAATTGAGTATTATATTATAATTATTAATAGTGGCATCACACCAAAGAACAAGAAAAGGTAACATTTTATTGTTTACATTAAAATGTATATGCAAATGTAAAACAATACATGCGAAAAAATCTGAGACAAAAAATGCACATCATGGGCTTCACAGAGGGCTTTACATGTTCTTAAATGCAACCCTTAACTTAAAGTTTTAAATGAAATTGCCCAATTGAAAATTAGCATATTGACCTTATTCTTCACGTATAAATGGGTGCAACCATCGAAATCTTTTTGACTCGAGACTTCTGGCTTCATTCACTTTAATTGATTATTCATTCATTCATTCATTTTTTTTCGGCTTAGTCCCTTTATTAATCTGGGTTCGCCACAGTGGAATGAACCGCCAACTTATCCAGCACATGTTTTACACAACGGATGCCCTTCCAGCCGCAACCCATCACTGAGAAACATTTCATTAATTATTATATGTTAAAAACAGTTCGTTACTCTGCTTATATGCTGTTTTTTCATTATATTATTCTACATGTTATGTGTAATCATGACACACTTGTAGAACAAATAATTTGACATTTTCTGCCATTCATTATTCCTAGTAATTTCTCTCATAAGTAGCTGAATTGGAAGTATTAAAGCAGTGGCAAAAATGAGCGCACTTCCGCATTGGGCCTGCACAATATATCGTTTCAGCATCGATATCCCAATGTGATCATTCACAATAGTCACATCGCAGGATATGCAACGTTGAGTTTGTATCACAATTTATCATGTGGACGTGTTTTTGATACCTGTAATTGTATAATGACCTTAAAAGCATTCAGGCATCAGAAATGTTTCCATTTGTGACCTTAACTAAGATTAATTTTATTGAATTGCTTTTATTTTTATCATTCAGTCCCTGTACTTGAATACAGTTAGACTCGGAAAACAATAAAACACTTAATTTTAATTGTATCTTTTTCTTGATTGTATTTATAGATAGTCATGCATGAAAATACTCACAACACATGCAAATACAGAAATGCACTGTAAACAGCACAGACCACAACGAAAACGTGTCGAGGAACCCCAAAAAGTTCAAAAATTGTTTATTAGATTTTATTTAGATGCAATTGTATTTATATCGCAATATATATTGCAAAATAAAAAAAAATATGGCATTATGATACATTCTATAATTATATTTTTCCAATATCATACCCTAAGGTCAATAGTGTCACGATAGAAGACATTGTTTTCAGTGACAAAATGTATTGGATTCCTGTGTTTTAAAAAATATATGGATAAAAAAATACTGTCATTTACTAAAGGAGCCACTTGTAATATTATAGGTGTGAGCTATTTATTAAAGATTTAACACTTTTATTGTTTAATTTATAAGAGTTGCCATTTGTTGAATTATGCTTAAGGCTGTCACAGCCAGCACAGGCTCATTCTTAAAACGTAGCTCTATATACATTTCTGGAGATCACGAATTATGTAGCCAAAGGCACAGATGGCTGCATTTAGTTTTTAAAATAAATGCTACGGGGCAGTATGACACCATTTCTTTTTGCACTTACCTGCATGTGGACGGCTTTCCTGTTGTTACCAGTTTGTCCATTTAGCTCGCCATGTACGTGGACTTGAGATGCAAAAAGGAGTTGACCACGAAGTCAGGGTTTGAATCCAGTGAAGAACGGTCCCAGAAAGCGGGTAAGACCAAAACACAATCTAAAAATAAAATAAACAAGTAAATAACAGGGTGAGAATGTGGTAAAAACTGAACATGTGGTAAAAATCAGGCGAGGGCTTTTCTTTTTCTGAGTTGCTTTTTAAATTGTCAGTTGAGTTTAGGGAAGTGGATTGGCGGGTCAATTAGTGCTTTTGAAAATACTATTGGTTGGGTTTAAGAAAGGAGGAGGGTGTGTCAGATGATCGGTCAGTCAGGCAAACAGCAGCCTCTGGTGGATTTACGTGAGAACAGCAGGCATGAATAACACTTGCGAGAGAAATTTGACATCACAAAAAGCATACATAGTGGCCTCTGATGGATTCACAAAAAAAAAAAAAATTCACCAACTAACCTAGCTTCTGGGACGTATTTGGCACGCTCCAGAAATGTATTTAGAGGTACAAATTCAGAATGAACCTAGGATGGTCACAGGTTTTGAGATTTGGCTCAAAAATGTAAAACATTTCACAACACATCAGTTTTGATAACAAGAGGTCCATACAAGACAAAGAATTATTTAGCCATGCACAGCATATTAAACGATGACGATGCTAATTATATTCCTTTTGGTCATGTGTGACAGTAAAAACGCAACGTCATGTCAACGACCCATATTCAAATCGTACATGTCAGCATTGTGCTCTCCAACACAAGTCTGTAACATGCTTTGTTTTGTAGCTAATCCTTTTTAAGACCTGATCCACCTCTTGGTCTTATTGATTCGCACAAAGCCGTCCTTGTATCCACACATCCCGGAAGAACAAAGAGGCCCGGGCGAACGAATGCGCTTAATCTGTCTTGCTTGCTCTCTGTCCGTCTTGTCTGTCTTTCTACCCTGTTTTTCTCTCCTTCTCAGCCTTAAGGCGATACACACCACACACTCAGGATTTGGACATCCATTGATTTGATTCAGGGACATTAACGTCAAGGCCCTGTGCATCTTGCCAAATCCAAGAGCCAAGCCAAGCTTTCTATTCCCCAATGGCTGGATTCAAGCACCTCATCTACTCATCCAGCCCTCCCTCCACCGTTCAGCTCTCATCCTCTTTCTCTCGTTTCTCTTGCTCAATGTACCCCCCCCCCCCCCCTCCTCCTCCTCCTTCCCTTCAGGGGTGGATATATTAGATATAACCAATTCAATTTTATGCAGCCAGGACAGACTCCCCGAGGACATAAATACACACATTTTTTAATACACTCCACACCAGGAAAGGCCCATCCGCCACAGCCGCGGGCTGCACTGGGTCCCCTCGCACTCAATTATTAATGTAACGACTCTGCGACTTAATTAAATAATAAAGACAGTGTGGCCCTGCAAAGGAATGGAACAAGGATGGCTCATGTATAATGGAGCACCGGCACCCGCAGATATGGCCCTCTTCAAGTATAAAGAGAAAGGGGTAAACAAATAAAAGCTTGCGGGATGACCTGAAGTCTGGTACTGGCTGGGTTGTTAGCTTCCGGAGAGCTGAATGATTTATTAAATAAATACACGCTCAAGGTATGAATGGATATTAGCTCCGGTTTAAACAAACTCGTGTTTGGATGATATGCTGAGTGCTGCCAGGGCCTCATTATATTGGGCGAGAAATATGAATGTGTTATGGGGTGAAATTGTTTTACGCATTAATATGGGGTGTGAAGGCTGAAATATGGTTACTGAATGGCATCAAACTGATTTGTGGTTAAGAATAGGGATGTGCACTACTAGTCTCTCTGTTGGCTAGCTGAGTATAGTATCTGTCTTAAGGAAACATTGAGTAATTGAACTCTCTTCAACTTCACTTAAACCCAGTTGGTTGGGTTTTATACTTGGTTTGGTTGGATTAAAGCGGACTCTGTCAGTGCACATGATTTGAATAAGTGTAAACAGTGCCATTTGAAACCATGCTGCTCATTAAACAAGTGGACAAGATTGCTAAAAATATGCTTTTTGACTAGAATATGAACACAACATTGACCAAAGACATCCAAATGTACTAAAATAGGACATGATATCCCAAAGTGCGAACATAAAAAGCATAGATTGTTAAAGCATAATCTACCTGTTGGATTGGTAAGCATAATCTACCTGTTTTTTTTCCATCTTCAAAGCTTTTCATTATAGTTCAGCATAAGTACGGGATATGTGTATTTATGCAGCAGGTCTTTGTTTGTGTGTGACAGAGGAATTCTTGCTGCTGTTTTGATGCTTTTACACATTTTATTAGCTCTTCAGGAGCACTCAATTGACACTACCACAACTCTGAGCCAGATTTGCTCTACAAACAGACATGTCATATAAGCCATATTTTTTTTATATTTAAAGCAGTATTTTACACAAAAATAAAATATATGTCATCATTTACTTCACTTGTTTGAAATTTTATTTCCTTCGTTGGACACAAAGTAAGCTGTTTTGAAGAAATCCCATTGACTTTTTCACCCATTGACTGATACGATTGATAGTCGTTTTGTTTCCTACTGTGGAAGTTAATAGCCCCTTTCACACATGCAGAACTTACTGGCGATTTTCCTTTTTTAAAAATACCGGCAAATTCGTTCTGGAATTTTCTGGAAAGAGAAGTTGTAACATTACTGGTAATTTGTCGGAATGCTGCTCTGTGTAAACGCAGAAGGAAAATTGATGGAAAGAGTGCTTTCACCCTTAGAATGTGCTGACGTGAGACGTCCACTCCTGCCAATCAGAACATTAAGACGCATTCACATCCACGCTGTTTATGAAAATAAATTGAATATGTTTCCAGACACATTTAATAATAATAATAGTTCTTGCATTTATAGAGTGCTTTTTCTGGACACTCAAAGCACTTTAGACATTGGGGGAATCTCCTCATCCACCACCAGTGTGCAACATCCACCTGGATGACGTGACGGCAGCCATATTGCACCAGACCCCACACCACACACCAGCTAATTGGTGAAGAGGAGACAGAGTGATGAAGCCAATTATGATATGGGGATGGTTAGAAGACCATGATGGACAGAGGCCAATTGTGGGTTAAACCCATAGACTGTAAAAGATATGAACCTAGTATCCGTGACGTCACCCATAGGTTTATGAAGAACCCAAAAGAAGCTACTAGTAGGCGTGGCCAACAATCACCATTTTGTTACCGTGTCATCGCACCAACCAGGGCATACCATACAAGGTCAAAGAGGCGAAGCTACAGAGGCATGAGAAACACTTAATACTTCCATTACCTGCGACTCCTTTGTGTTCTGACCACATGTGCTTGGTTGTATACTATATCAAAAAAGTGTTTAGACTTTTAAAAACACTGTTTCATAAGCAACGTCATAAGCACAATGCTTAGTGGCTCAATGTATTACACATTGAGCCACTATAAGCATCATTCTTATGATGTTTTTCAACAGGAGGAAAGTGCGAATTACTTCCAAACACTTCAGATATAGTCTGTGTTGCAGAACACTATGACAACTCTTCAGACGACTGTTCTAGAGCCTACAGCTAATAAATCTGTCAGATTTTGGAGTGCATTACAGGTCTAAAGAACATTATAAATGATCTTAAATAAAACAAATACATTTACAGAGATGGTGTATAAGTATATAATTTCACGGAGGCCATGTGAATGGTTTGTGAGCACAATTAAGTGCACACAGCATGCCATATCATCTGATAATTGTAAGAAATAATTCCAAAAGGCATCTGACTGTGTAAAGCCACATAAAACAACAAAAAAATACGATAAATATGCCGAGATCAGTGGCTAATCAGCTGAGGTGACGTGACAGCGACTAGGGAGAGCTAGCTGTCACTCAAGTGGCCATGCCCTTAATTATGCAAACTTGATAAAACCTAATATAAAGGAAATGGATGAGTTATTAAAAAAATTCACCCCCCTCACAGTTGTCACGAAGGGTAATATTAGCCATATGAACCAAAATCGTTCTTTGTACCAGGCTGTAAACGCCTTTATTTCTGCTGTAAAGTTGGCCATTTTAACAGTGGGCTCAATTGAAATTTGCTCTATTATGGAGCCAGGACTAGCGGAATTTCGATGAATTGCACTTTCAGTTACTTCTGTATGGGCTTCCCGAGGGAGAGCGGGAGGTTGCCGCTTGGTTAAACCCCTACTCTTTTCGAATGACATCCAGGGATTTTTAACGACCACAGAGAGTCAGGACCTCGGTTTAACGTCTCATCCGAAAGACGGTGCTTACTAAGCAGTATAGAGTCCCCTTTACTATACTGGAGCATTAGGACCCACACATACCGCAGGTTGAGCGCCCGATGCTGGCCTTACTTACACCACTTCTGGCAGCAACCTAGCTTTCCCATGTGGTCTCTAATCTAGGTACTGACCTGCTTAGCTTCAGTGGTTGACCATGTGAGAGTTGCAGAGAGCTAGCTGCCGGGTGCTAGATGTTAGTCAGATAATAATTCTATGTTCCTTCTTAATGCCAACTGTGTAAAAAAAATATCGATAAAATGCTTGCGTGTGTACAAACGTAAAGGAGCGCTCCGGTGAGCGCCAGCACACTCATATTATGTACATCTCAACATGTGAAACTGTTCCTCCATATGTTATCATCAAAGTTGTTCACAATACTTCTCCATCCACAGAATTTGTGATGTAGTCAAATGTGTAAACATTTAGATGTGGTTCAACTTTGGATGCCTCTGTGACAAAAGCACCTGCATGAATGCTAAAGCTTTAAATAAATGTGAACCCATCAACAAAAGCCAGACACCTTCTATGTTTACAATTACAAGCGCAGCCTTTAGAGCTCATTTTTGGTTAATGATGTCAGAATTTACTGACACTTTGGAATGGATCTGTGAATGGTCGTTTCTGAAAAAATTCCGGAACATCCTTGTCTGTGTAAACATCGCTTTTTTGAATTACTGTTCCAGTAATTTTCCAGATATTTACTGAAAGGAGCTAAGGAGTCCCATCAACCAGCATTTTTCAAAATATCTTCTTTTGTGTTTAACAGAATAAATAAACTGATACAGGTTTAAAACCACACAAAGGAGAGTAAATGGTGAGGTCATTTTCATTTTAGTGTGAACTGTCCCTTTAAATATAACAGTGTGAATGCTCTGAACCAAACTATAAGACATTTCTAATCTCAAATGGACTTGTAAAAGATCGTCTAACAGCTAAAGCACAGAGATTACTGTAGGCTAGTTATTGGATTTCTCATTGAGATTATGAATCACGTTCTCATTGGTGTGTAGCCCTCATAATTGTCAGCTGACCGGTCTTTGATTTGACAGCTGGAGTGCAGGTTATGACCTCGGGTCAGGAGTCAGCAAATAACCCCCTGGACTGAAGTGGAGAACCGGCACTCCAGGCAAATTCATCTCTTTACGCTGAAATCACACATTTCTGCCCATTATGGATGAGTGCCACCTCAAAAGCACAGCACAGGAAGCACTCGGGAGTTGATGTGATCGAATGTGACGTTATCTTTTACTTCTGTTTCATTAAATTCGGCTGAGATTGCTATCCTTGAAGATTAGCTCTCAAATGAGAAATCCCTTTGGCCTCGGGGATGAAGAAGAAGAAGGGGAAAAAAGAGTTCAAACTCACCGTCTGAGCCCTGAAGCTCCTTTACTGTTGCTCCTGCCTAGTTTATCGTGTAATTAATTATTCAAATTCCTTCTTAAACAGAAGTCACATTTGGAGAGGCTTATTCAAAAGCAGACGCCTTTTTAGCTAATGGCAGGCAAGCCCTACCATTAGCTTGAAAAATAGGGCCATTGTTGCTGTTGACTTGGTGGTGTGCTGGGGATGAATAATGGTGACAAACTGAAGTGTTTCAAATGGGCGAATTTAAATGAATGGCTCCTAAGAGCAGGAGCACTTGACAATATGTCTATGTTAATACTCCTGTGGAGCAAAACAAATCTTTGGGTTTGGATGTGAAACACAGGGAAACCTGTGTACAGGCGAAATGATTGAATCTAGCCAAGGTAAATCTTCTCAGGTTGGCGATGTTGAAATGAGACCGGAAAAACAAAAACACACGACAGCGTGTCGCCTGTTTCGAATATGCAAATCTGCAAGTTATTTAAAAAGCTAGCAGTTAAACAATCATTTTCTCCCACAAAAAAATCTAATTGTTGACATTATTGAAAAGCTATCAATAGGATATTTCCTGAATGTAAATCTTGGTGTAAGGGCAACAATAGCTAAAGCAACAGTCTGTTTTCACCTCCTCAGTCATTCGACGAGCGTTTATTGATTTATTCAACCTTTCAGTGTGTATTTAGCCAGTTTTGAATCCTTCAAGAGCCTGCTTGACTCCGGGTGCCAGATCTTGCCGAAACAAACCGAGTGACAAATTAATTACCCTGTTTCATTTTGCCAGCATGCTGTAATCATTCATACAGGAAATGAAAAAGTCTATGAGGGCTAAAATTGCTCCGTTCCCCGCCTCCCTTTCTTCTCTTTCTTCCCTTTCCGAAATGGACTGTGTCTGGCCGAGGGGGTTATTTATTTTCCTCAGTCTGCGCTCAGCTATCCTGGAGTTGGCAGAGTGATTTTGTAGAATTGAAACATTATAGACTGTTACTGTCAGAGTGTTAAATGTGATATATAGACCTGGGGGGTGTTAGAAGAGGTGTGTGTGTGTGCATGTGCGTGGGGTGGTTGTTGGGTTGTGTAACGGTCTGGAGCGGGGTGCTCATGGGAGAGCGAGGCCATCCAGCATATGAGCTGGCACGCCAATGTGGCGAGAGGTAATGGCTTAAAGCAGCCTGCTGGAACAGAACGTTTGAGAAGAGCCGCCGTTAACCCCTCAATGCCGTTCGCTTTTCACGTGTGGCTGAAGATGCACAGACACCAGGAGTGTTTGTGTGCCAGCCAGCCAGAGCAGAAGCACATCGGCAGGCGTGCGGGCGTCCTGACAGCAGCCACTGATCTAATGAGGGCCTAGGATGCTCGGAGATGTCTGCCCAGACTAGCGCTCCGACTCAGCCGTGCAAATGCTTGATACGCTGACATTTACGTAAACAGAGGGACCGCTGTGGTCGCGCTTCATCACCTGCTTAAGAAATTGTGCTTTAAAAAAGTGCACTGACATTTGCTAGGTAATACTGAGGATGGGAGTCTACATGTTGGCGGAGTTAAGGGGATTTTAGTGCTTCAGCTGGCACTGGTAGTAGTTTCTTATTTCAGATTTTCTTGTTATAGTAATAGTGAGGTCATCAAGGCTAAAATAACTAAATGGAACAATGGGAATTATGTAATCACTACAAAAACCAGGCTGACACTATGCTGTGGGAGTTGGTGACACTTGAATAGGTGTTCCTATAGGTGTGAAACCTTTATAAGGTCAGGACATGACACATTTTATTTATGACACATTCATACATTTCATGTATGCTTATGAAAATTGTCAAATCTTATTTACACAGTTATGCCATTTTAAATGCAAGTATGACGTTGTTTGAGATGTCCATGTTATGACAACTTGACATAAACAAATACATCATAACCTTTGTCATGACTACTTGACATTACCAGTGCTAGAAAACCTGTTTTTTTATCATGGGAGCTTGACATTATCAAGACAACATAACTTGTCATACATCTACCATAAACATGACTGTCATGAAGCTGCTATTATTGAATCATGAGCTAAAGTGTCAGTACTCAGTCAAATAATTTGAAAACAGCATAATTAATATTTAATGACATTTAATGAGGTGTTAATGACATTTATTGACACCTTGAATTAGCATAATTGCAGTTGAGGTCAAGAAATATATTAATGCATATTAATCATTAATATTAAATTAAGTGAAATAATTTCATTAAATTAAATGAACCATTTAATCATTAATATTGATCGAGTAGTCATGATAAAGGCAAAGATGGGTTATGGTCAGGCTGCGAATTACAAGGGGGTTTGGGGGTATCCTAAATAATATTAATATTAAAAATAATAGATAACGTTTTGACCACCCCTAAAATGGATCATACCATTGTGAATGCATGTTAGCGCCAAAAATATAAATTCATCGGTTTGAAACCAGCACCAACAGACAGCGTAAGTGTTCACAAAACGTATTTCTTTAAAAAAGGTGTTTGTAGGTGTCTGTAAATCTACATGCATAGTTTGTATTTTATTATACACTGGCCCGCACATGGAAGTAAAACAGTAAAATAAAACATACATGCTGTCTTTCATGGTCATCAATTAATTGGTGCAGAAAAGCAAACCTGTCACTGTTTATTTAATATTACAAATGTCATTGAGAACCACTCGATATCCCTCAAAACACTAAAAACATAATAACAATTTTGATTTGAAAAAATTGACATAATTGAACTAAATATGTACATTTGGTTCACTGAGGCACATTACCGAACATAACCGAAAAACCTGACCCCCCGCCCCCCAATCCTTAATGTATAATTCACATCCTGGTTATGGCGTCTTTGTCATAACATTAACTTTCCAAACAATGTCATCCTTGCATTTAAAATTAAAAACTGAGCAAATGACACCTAATGACCTATATGCGTTCATAATACCTTATTCATATTCATGACATGTCATTTCATGATTCTAAAGTTTTGTGACTTTATCTTATGAACTCCTCCGTCAAGTAAAGTGTTACGTGATAGTTTAGTGCAGTTTTATAGCTTATATATTCATCTCAACATTCGTTTCGCAGAAAGAAATCTTTGAAGTTCATTGCAGATTATCTGTTCCTGATAGATGTTCGATGTTACAGTTTACTGGCTGAATCTTAAATCCCCAGATCAACTTCTAGCCATTTCATAGCTGCTGTGATCACATCAAACCTTTTTGATATTTATTTTGAATTTAAAGGATGATTATGCCAGTACTTCTAAAATAGCAAATGTGCAATATTGTAACAAGCTGCTTTATGGATCCTTCAGACAGCGCAGATAGAGGAACTGCTTGTGGAAGTTTACAATATACAGTATATATGCAATTCTTGCAACATGACTGCATGTAACATCTTGGAAAATGTACAACAGCTATAATAACAAAGCGAAGCGTTGGAAAGAAATAACCTCCTTCTTGAGTAGTGAGTGCTGCTAGCATGCTAGCTAAGAAATGTAAACATTACCTGTTGAAATGTCAGTGACAATTTGCTGTGTAAGCTTCTCGTTCTGAATGTCAACAATTCTCAAATAATGTTAAGTGTGCGTGCTTAAGGACAGAAATCTGTGAAGATTTCCTTAATTTAAATGATGTAACCTGATTTGATCAACGGTGAGCATTTAAAAACTGCTGTATTGTGTTTCATTTAGATTTGAGACTAAAGTCTTGATTTTATTCAGTGCATAGAATACAGATTTAACATTAATCATAATATTATTATGCATAATATTACGCATTTAGGCATAAACATACAATTCTGTAAAATGTACATTTACTGTATAAGAGTTCCAAGTCTAAACAACATTTTATTAATGTCTGTCTATATATAACTGACATTTTCCCTGTCATACTTTCTGATATTCTTGCATAATATCCTGATATTTTATACATTTTGTTCTTGTATCACTGTATTTCTTGGCTACTCCAAATCAGTCAATCCACAGAATTATATGTATATATATATATATATATATATATATATATATATATATACATTTTCAATTTTTCAATTTCAATTTTCAATTCATATTTAAATAAATGTTTTAAGTCCTTCTTCAACAATATGGGCTGAAGCCAGGTTGACGTGGCAAAAAAAGGGTCTGTTGGATGATGTGCTAATATTAATAAAAATGTCTCAATTATTCCCCCGCTGACAACCAGCAAAACCATTTTTTATGGCCGATTGAAATGTGTAAAAGTTTATTGCGTTGAAGGAAAAGGACTGTGGCGTTTTTGCATAGCTTTCAGAGGCCTGAGCTTTTATGCGATCTTGGTTATTGCCCCTCTGTGACATTTTAAACTTTATTGAACAAGACTTTTAAATCTGTGGGCAGTATATAAAAATTTAGCAATTTATTGCTTCATCCCGTGGATGAGTATCCCAGGCACGTCAGCAACGCTGTACTTGTATCAAGCCATGCACTGTCAAGTCACGGTAATTCCAAAGTAATTCATGCATATATTTGTGTTCTATACAGTACAATGGGATTTCAAAACGGATCCGAGAGTATACTGTTTATTTTTTATTCGTTGCTCTTGATGTCATGTAACATTTTACAACCATGACAACATTCCCATAGCTATCAATGCCTTATGCTTTTCACACTCAGATTTATTTTCTTGTTTCTAGTCCAAATGTTTAATCAAGAAGCATTTTCTAGTAAGAAATATTGTCTTGTCTTCAGAAATAATTAAGAGACTTTTTCCTTAAAACAAGCAAAATAATCTGCCAATGGGGTAAGCAAACTAATCTTACCTCAAAGTGAAAATGGTTATTTTGCTTACTATATTGGCAGATTATTTAGTTTATTTTAGGGAGAAACTTGTTTTTAAAATTTTTGCAATTTGTGTAATGCTAAATCTGACTGCCCTCTAAGTAATGGGTAAGAAAGTTAGTTGAAATAATCCATACCAAACCAAAAAAAAAATAGTTTGAAACAACCCATGATATTTTAGAGCACATGAAGTCAGATTTCTTATCTTTTTTAAATTGTGTGTCATTCATTCTTATATATGAATACTAAACACAGGGAATTCACTGCTGATCAGACATAATTTTAGATATTTTCTCTGTAGGCAAGGGCTAGTATGTTTCTGACGGTATGATAATCTTGAATAAAAATTTCACGGTATCATGATATTATGATTACTGCTCTAAAATAAGCTATTTTTAAATGCCTGGGTAGAAAAATACAACATTTCTTTACATTGAACACAATATATTTTATTTTCCAAAACCTTTCTAATTTTTTGAAACAGTACATGTCAGGCTAAACATTTCTGCTGTCTTCATTAGTTTCAACAAAACAGATTTTTTAACAACACCTTTAAAAAAAAACTTATATACAATTTACCTTAGGAACAGTATAACAAAACATTTTTGTAGTTTTAAAGCAGTGACTTTCCAAACCATGTTAAACCTTGAAACCGGTTATTATCCAATGCCTATTTCACTGAATGCCTGCTGGTACTACCATGATGGTATTTCCATGTGAAAGCTATTATTTTATTGCTGTCCTCTGTAATGCCCGAGAAAAACCAAAGTCACTGGAAATAATCTTTATCTTCATAATATATCATAATATATAAACATAATATCACCTCGGCTTCTAAATTCGCAATCACATCGCTTGCTCTTTTCAATTAGCGCTGTTTTATTTAAAAAAGGTGTTTTATCTCGCATGAAGTGTCCCATCACGTGTGCGCGTTTATGTAGTCCTCTTTTATGTTTCCGAACTGAATGAACCGAAGCCCCGATGAATATTAATCACGCCTGCTGCTTAAAATGAAATCAGAAGTGTCTCAGATAACATTGAGTATCAGGCCAGATGAAAGCCCTGGGACCAGATTGAACACTGAACAAAGATCAATTAAGCTGAATAAGTGTGATAGAAGTTAAACAAGGAAAATGAATAATGACCTTCGGAGGCGACACAAAACCTCTCATCTTGAAACACGGTGTATGTACATCTCTGACACAAGGAGGCTGGGAAATATATACTCCCCGCTCTCCCGGAGCACTGTTTTCGTCGCAATTAAAATGAGGTGTCCGTCAGGGCCTATCGCTCTTTGTGTGGCCCCATATGTTTGGGTGCTGATACAGTGCGGATTACTGTGTTTGGGAGGCCGATAACAGGCTGTTTATAACCTTGGCACAGAGCAGAGGCTAATCTGGCTCGAGCACATTTCCCCTCAACCCCTCTGATAAAGGCTAGCTGGATCTGACACACCAGATGGAGAGAGAAAGAACCGAACACACACCTGCAGGAGAGAGAGAGAGAGAGAGAGAGAGAGAGAGAGAGAGAGAGAGAGAGAGAGAGAGAGAGAGAGAGAGAGAGAGAGAGGGAGAGAGAGAGAGAGAGAGAGAGAGAGAGAGAGAGAGAGAGAGAGAGAGAGAGAGAGAGAAGAAGAAGAAGAAACTATATCTGTTTTGACTTCTTCCTTTATTTATTCTTTTGATTGCTTTTGTCACTTATTCACATATTATTTCAAGATGCTTGCTTTTAGAGCACACTAGAATGGAATTTAAAGTGAGTTTTTTATGTTTAAGAATTTGCTCATCATTATTTTGCACCATTTTTGTCAGCATCTGTCATATACTGTAGATATTGACTAATAAATATAACATAAACACACTTAGATTCCCATTGTTGGACATTTCTTCTTTTTGATTGGCTCTTAGATCAATATAGAGTAAACAAGTCCAGAGCTTATTGATATTGGCATAAATTTTATCATGATTTGATATATCATTTATCGGCCTAGCCCTAGTATTAGTAGTAGTTTTAGTAGTAGGACGATTTGGCCTAAAATCTAAATCTCGATTAATTGAACATTTTAATTCAATTTTGATTATTGAACAATTAAATTGTTAATTTATTTTATGTTTTTGCTCTTATAGTTCACTGACAAGTTTTGTACAATAAATATGACATATTACACATGAGATATTTTTGAATGTAGGGTGGATTACTTCATTTTAAAATAATTTAAGTAAACACATAAACACACACTATCTGCTATCTATCATTTATTGGACAACAACGTTGAACAACTGAAATTATTCCACCCTGCCCACCCTAGTCAGCGATATCAAATCGGCCAATCACAAAGCCTGCGCAACATGTTGTCGCGATGTGTAGTTACATTTTTTGAGAGGTGCACGGGTGCGACAGAACAAAGGCTGTGCCGGATCATACGTGTGCGCTCAATGCGAAAGTATAAATCAGTCTTAACAAAACGGGGTCACGTGACTCCACATGCGGTAGCAAAAGTAATTGAAAAAATTCACCTGGAAAAATTGTATCGATTGTAGGTTATGAATGTCGATTTCGATTACTTTTTAATTAATCGCCCAGCCCTATTTATTATTATTATTATTATTATTATTATTATTATTATTAGTAGTAGTAGTAGTAGTAAAAGTATTAGTAGTAGTTGTAGTAGTTAGGGCTGGGTGATATGGCAAAAATTAAATCTCAATTAATTTACATATTGAATGATAACGATAAATATTTTGATCAAAGTTGTTAATGCTTCCAGATTTAAAAGAGTACCCCAACAATAAACCAATATAGATTTGAGGGTCATTGTCATTATCAGTTTTATTTCATTATCAACATTCATTTTCAGTTTTAACCTCACCTTGATCTCTTCTTTATATTATTTGTACTTTCACTTAATCCCACACTAATTCCAAAGGTTTGATTGTAGAAGACACTTGAAGGGAATATAAAGTGACATTTTTACATTTTGGAATGGCAGCTTTTGTTTTTGTTGTGCTCATCGTTTTTTGGCACATCTTTTTTTGTTACATATTTGTTACATATACAGTGCTAGTAGTAGTAGTAGTAGTAGTAGTAGTAGTAGTAGCAGTAGTAATAGTAGCAGAAGTAGTAGTAGTAGTAGTACTAGTAGTAGTAGTAGTAGTAATAAGAGTAATAGTAATACTGTTTTTATGGTAACATTTGTCTGCTTTGAATTGATACTTGATTTATTTCTTTGTTATTGTTGTTGTTTTTCATTTATTCACACATTCCAAAAGTTTGATTTTAGAAGACACAGGAATGGAATATAAAGTGATTCTTTTTGCATTTTAGAATGGCAGCTTTTGCTTTATTTCACTTGTCATTATTCTGCACCTGTTTGTCAGCATCTGTCTTATGGATATTCACTGAGGAACAGCATGAATTTGTTATTTTTCTTTTTTTTTTGACATCAAATTACAATTTATGATGCTGCGACAAGAAGGAAATAAATAAAAAAAACAGCTTTTTGCCAAACTGTTACATTTTACATGTACAGTGTAATTCAAAATACACTTGGAATTGGAATGTTGATTATTGTTATTAATATCATTGTTGTTGCTATAGTAATTATTGAAATTTCTACTAAATTAAAATGTCTTTAGCTTTGGACAAGTGTTTGCTACATCAGGGGTTCCCAAACTTTTCAGCCCGCAACCCCCAAAATAACAATGCCAGTGACTCACGACCCCCGCATTCCTCAGAGGTGGTTATAGAGTAAATAAACAAACATTGCGCACACAACAATAGGCCTATGTAAACATGAGCATATTGACAACACAAAGTTCAACAGTCTAACAGCCATAGGCTATAACTTATATAGTCATTTATTCATTCATTTAATTTAATATTAACCTCACCTAGGCAAGACAAGTTTATTTATATAGCACATTTCATACACAGTGGCAATTCAAAGTGCTTTACATAAACAGGAAAAAAAAAGACAAGTGTAAGAAAAAAAAACGATAATAAAAAAAGCAGATTAAAACAGATAAAATATGTTAAAACAGGTTGTAAAAGAATGAAAAAGAAGAGAAAAACATAATAGTGCGATCTGTTGGACATAGCACAGTGCTCATTCAGTAAAGGCACAGCTAAACAGATGTGTTTTCAGTCTTGATTTGAATGTGCCTAATGTTGAAGCACATCTGATTTCTGGGAGTTGATTCCAGCAGCGGGGGGCGTAGTAGCTGAAAGCCGATTCACCCTGCTTTGACTGAACTCTTGGAATTTCTAGTTTATATGAACTTAGAGATCTAAGTGTTCTATTAGGTTTGTATTCAGTGAGCATATCTGTAATGTATTGAGGTCCTAGGCCATTTAGTGATTTATAGACAAGTAGTAGTACTTTAAAATCTATTCTGAATGTAACCAGGAGCCAGTGTAAAGACCTGAGGACAGGTGTGATGTGCTCTGATTTCCTGCATCTGGTCAGAATCCTGGTCGCAGCGTTCTGGATGAGCTGCAACTGTCTGACTGTGTTTTTGGGAAGGCCGGTGAGGAGGCCGTTACAGCAATCCACCCTTCTGCTGATAAAAGCATGAACAAGTTTCTCTAAGTCTTCACTGGAAACAAAGCATCTGATTCTTGCAATGTTTTTGAGATGATAGTATGCTGATTTACTAACTGCTTTGACATGACTATTGAAACTCAGATCTAACTCCAGAGTCACACCAAGGTTCTTAACCTTATTTGTTGTTGTTTGACCTTTAGTGTCAAGGTACGCATTCACCTTGAGAACCTCATCTCTGTTCCCAAACACAATGACTTCAGTTTTCTCTTTGTTTAACTGAAGAAAGTTTTGGCACATCCAGCTGTTCATTTCATCAATGCATATTGGCAGAGGGTGTCAACAGGGCTGTAGTCATTAGGCAGTAAGGCTAAGTAGATTTGAGTGTCATCAGCATAGCTGTGGTAGGATATTTGATTCTTTCTCATTATTTGGCTCAGAGGGAGCATATAAAGGTTGAACAGGAGAGGTGCCAGAATTGAGCCTTGTGGGACTCCACATGTCATGGGTGTCCACCTCGACCTATGGTCCTTCCTTTTCACAAATTGAACTTAAAAAAAAGTATGTAATCATGTAATTTTTTGGTCTTTAAATTTTCAACAGTTTCACTTTCATTCAGCAACAGCTTCCGTTTTAGTTTTTTCCTAACAGCATAAACGTGTGTTCGGTGATTATGATAATGACCACGACAGGTCTCCAAAAGTTTGTGTGTGTGAGCACACTCGAAGGAGATGTGTGTCTGTGGTTCTTTACTGACTGGATGGGTGCAGAGAAGTATTAAACAGCTGAGTGTTTATGGCTTATCTTGTCACAAAATGCATCTAAAGTCCTACACAACAGTAGAAGTTTGATTACATTGTTTACATGTCTGTACTGAACTTACTTGTTTTATATCGGCTATTTATTCTAATTCTCCTAAAATAAAAGCAGTTTTTAATGTTTTTAAAACCATTTAAGGTCAATATTATTAGCCCCCTTAAGCAATATCTTCTTTAATAATTTGCTGATTACTCTAATTGGCCGAATTAACTTGGTTAAGCCTTTAAAAATATCTAGTAAAATATTATTTACTGTTATCATGGCAAAGATATGTGTTGTGTTGATAAAATCTTTCTGTTAAACAGCAATTGGGGAAAAGTATACAGGGGGACTAATAATTCTGACACACACACACACACACACACACACACACACACACACACACACACA
>CAIGQZ010001336.1:34033635-34063816 GCA_903798205.1 Danio tinwini
ACATCTATCTATCTATCTATCTATCTATCTATCTATCTATCTATCTATCTATCCATGCATCCATCTATCCATCCATCCATCCATCTATCCATCTATCCATCCATCCATCCCAGCTTTAGGCATGAATGTGTTCTTTCTTTTTTCCTTATTTTTTATTTTATTCTTTCTTTTTATTATTTCTTTCCTTTCTTTTTATTCTTTTTCGTTTTATTCTTTCTTTCTTTTCATACTTCCTTTCTTTCTATTTCTTTTGCTCTCATTTATCTCAGCCTTTAGGCATGAATGTGTTAAAGGAAGAAAGAACACATGAATGTCTAAAGGCTTGAATGCAATCGTTCTTTCTTTCTTTCTTTTTTTCTTTCTTTCTTTCTTTCTTTCTTTCTTTCTTTCTTTCTTTCTTTCTTTCTTTCTTTCTTTCTTTCTTTCTTTCTTTATGTCTTTTCCTCTCATTCTTAGCTTTTAGGCATGAATGTGTTAAAGAAAGAAAGAACACATGCATGTCTAAAGGCTTGAATGCAATCGTTCTTTCTTTCTTTCTTTCTTTCTTTCTTTCTTTCTTTCTTTCTTTCTTTCTTTCTTTCTTTCTTTCTTTCTTTCTTTCTTTTCACCTTCTCCGTTCATTCACTTGTCTTTCATTTCCTCATTGCTCTCAGCATTTTCTCCTTTATCCTGCGCTCTTTTCAGCCTCAGCCAGTTCTATTACAGGAGCCATTGTTCCTCTGAGTCTTCACTCGTTTTTCTTTCTCTTTTTCTCCCGAGCTGGCCAGGTGAGGTGTCCATGTGTGTGTCGCGAGGGAGCTGGTGTGTGTTTAAGTCTGTGTGTGCGTGTGCATCCATTCCTGGACACGTGGCTTTGTCTGGTCCTGGCAGGCCTCTGTACGCACCAGATGTTCACATATATTATCCTGCTCCTGAGGGCCACAGATTCCAGGGGACGCTTTCCCTATTGTTCCAGCAGCATTTACACCTATTTAACAATACCGCTGCTTGCTTCTTCCTCGTTTTAAGGGGATTTTGTTTTCCTGTCTAAAAGGTCATTAGTCACGGCGATTAAAGCTGCTGCTCTCAATAAATCAGTGTGGTTTGTGGAAAATCATTGAGACAGATATATAGCCTTCTGTTTGTTTTTATGTGATATCATTGTGCATTCGTATTATTGGAGGTTCATAGAAAATCTGTGAAATTTCCCTTCCCCCTTTATTAATTCATAGTAGTGCGCAATATTCATAATTAATTTGGAGACCTGGACATAACATGGTGGAAGGGGGTGGGGGGTATGTTGCCACAAATTAACTAAATCATTCACAACTTAATAATAAATCAGGATCTTTACAGGTTTGTTTAATTTTTAAGGTAAATCATCTTTACAAAATAACATGTTAGACTTGTTTTGATTTATGGCAACACTAACAATTTGGTTATATAGTCAAATAATTATTAATAGTAATTTACTATTGTTAAAATAATAATTTGCTATAGTAAAATTTTAGATGAGGAAACAAATTATTTCAAAATGGACATGGTTTACGAAAACAAGAGAAAAATATAAATTTGTGGAAATGATTTAACAAAACTGAATGAAGAAATGAAACAATGGTGACTAGAATGTACTATTTAATACTATTATTAATAATCCATATACTTATTATTTGATGAAAACATACTGAGCTCACATTTCATCTAAAGAAAAAGAGAAAAATACTTTAAGTTGTATTTTCTTAACAAAATTACTATTAAATGTGTTTTTGTGACACTTTTTACTGTTATTTTTTTCTTTTTGACATTATATTGTATTTAGGGACAATTATACCTTAAAAATAAACAGATTATTGATATGACTGCATTAAATAATAATTACAGTTTTTCTCAGTCGCTTTGATGCATTTCTCACAACACTATTTACATTTGCACAACAGTTAATGCATTTCTTAAAACAATTAGTACAAACTGCAAAACCTAGTTGATAACTTGCAAAAGTGTGTCACTTGCTCAAAATGGATAGCTCATTCCTCAAAAGCAAGTATTCATGTCAATGAAAGTGTCAGTGTCACTTTCAAGATGAAAAGATGAAAAGTCCTGCCACCATTGTTTATGACCAAGAATTCAAATGTATTTGTCATGTTTTCATTATGACAGTGTACATTTCTTTCCAAAAAAAAGTCTGATTTTGGTGACACCCTGAAAATGCTCAAGACAGCACTGTATACTATTTGCACAGCCGTTTGAAAAAACTACAGTAAAGTTAGACATAACTGCACTTAGTGAGGCATCGGAGTGCAAAACACTGAATATGTATGTTTCACATTTTTACTGCATTTGCTCTTTGCTGCTCTAATTTATTTACAGCATTGTGCAAAAGAATAAATACACCCTTATTTACAACAAACATAAACTTCCTTTGGGTAGAGCTGTGCATAACTGTAAATAATATTGCTGTCATATTGAAACGGAACTTACAATGGTTCGTAAATCATTCATGAAATTGTTCAGTTTAGAAGACATTTTTAGGAGAAAAAAAAAAGATTACATTTTTTTATATAAAATTAGCTTGACAGATTTCGTCAACTAGTTCAACATTTTTGTATGTAATGACTCAAGTAATGAAATGAAGACTGTTAGTTTTTATATGGAATGACTATTCAGCATTCATAAGTTTAGTTAATTTTGACACATGACATAAGCAAATGATATTGTTACAAACAGTAGAGAGTTGTATGAAACCAATTGATGCATGTCCAAAAGCATTCGCAATTTGTTGAAAGGAATAAGAAACTGCTACTATGATGTGCATAAATGACTAATTGTTTTGAGAAATGCATTAACTGTTGTGTAAATGTAAATAGTGTAGTGAGAAATGCACCAAAGCGACTGAGAAAAACTGTAAATATGTAGATGTTTCAATATTAATGTCAATAATTGCACCAGAACCATTCATTTTATAAACTTGGATAATAGTTACTTCTTGATAGATGTCATGACCTACATCCAATTCAACTGCTGTAGTTTCCTTTTCTTTAATTATTCTTGATATATACAGTTGAAGTCAGAATTATTATCCCGCTGTTTATTTTTTCCCCAATTTCTGTTTAACAAAAATAATAACAGATTTTTTTTATCTTTGCCATGATGACAGTACATAATATTTTACTAGAATTTTTACAAGACACTTCTATACAGCTTAAAGTGACATTTAAAGGCTTAACTGGGTTAATTAGGTTAACTAGGCAGGCTAGGGTAATTAGGCAAGGTATTTTATAGCGGTTTGTTCTGTAGACTATCGAAAAAAAAATTGCTTAAAGGAGCTAATAATTTAAATCTTAAAATTGTATTTTTTTTATTAAAACTATATATATATATATATATTAAAAAAATTTTATTAATTTTTATATTTCTTTCTTTCTTTTCCTCAGATAGATAAGCATAAACCAACTGGCATCTGACGGAATTGCGGTTTACCACCTCGGCCAGTCGCTCTGTGTGAATGAAAACATACGGCAGAACTCCTCGTGATGAGAGGGGAAATATTTTATTCAGATTTATTAATTCAAAAGCGAAGCATTCCTGTCGACGGAGGGACAGTTCTTCTCAATCTGTCATCGTTGAAGTGGCGTGCGCCTGACACCGCGATTCATTTGTCTTGTCGTCACTGACAGTGGGATTTTCCCTCAGCACTCCTGCGAGGAGCCGCTCTGGGATTTCTGAGATGGGGAATAAAAGACAACACACTGTGACAAGGAACAGCCATTTCATTAATGCAAATAAGCCTGAAAAAATGCTACAAACAGCACTGTAAATCCTGCATTAGTTATGTGCCTTTTCCCTTTCTTGACATTTTTTAAACAGGAAAGAAGCAAAGTGTCATGGTCTGAAAAGTCTTGTTAGCTAAGGAAATGAACTTTTTTTTGTAGTAGTAGTAGTAGTAGTAGTAGTAGTAGTAGTGGTAGTAGTAGAAGTAGTAGTAGCAGTATTATTAAAAAATCAAATAATCTATCTTACATCTTTATAATACCTGTGATATAGATGTGGCATACATTAATTTTAAATAGTTAAAGAGCTAGTTCACCCGAAATTAAAAAAATGTCCTCTCCATTTCCTCACACTCAAGTGGTTCTAAATGTTTATGAATTATTTTTTTCTATTGAACACAGAACAATAGATTGAAGAATAGAAGGAGCATGTCTTCTTTTGTGTTTAGCAGGGGAAAGAAACTCAAACAGGTTTGGACAAAGTTGATGGTACAAAGTAAATGATGACAGAATTTTCATTTTGGGGCTTTTAAGAAGTGTATATCAGTACACGAGATGTGGAAAAATAAACTATGCATATAAATTTGTACTTACAATAGGAAACGAAATACTGATGAAACAATACATTTTTGAGCAAAATAGCAATCTATTCCCAATTTATGCAGCATAACAATTATTATATACATATTTATTTTTTTTTGTTAATGTTGACTATTAATAGACTAAAAAGCCCAGATGCTTTGGTTGACTAAAACTAAAACAAGCGAAACAGAAAAACGTTGAATAAAATAAAATAAAAAACAAACTGACATGTTTATTTGACAGACACTCAACTACAATGTAAAAACAAATCTGTTATTTTACTTTTTTTCCGGCAGCTGGGGTGCCAAAAAATTAAAATATCAACTGTTAAATTACAGAAATGTACCGTAAAATAATAAACGTTAAATTAAATGTAGCAAAAATATAAATTTAAGGAAATTTCTGTAATTTAACATCAGTTTTTTTGCGAAAACTTTTTGTAATTTAACGGCCGTTATTTTATGCTTTTTTTTGGCACTCCAGCTGCCGAAAAAAAAGTAAAATAACAAAAAAAATTTACAGTGTACAACTACGATTAAAATTAAAATTTAGCTGACAAAATAAACACTAGCATAATATTATGTAAGACGTCAAAGGTCGATATATATATTTTTTTGTATATATATAAAAATTGAGTTCTTGAAATCAAGAGCTTGGTTCCCAATCCTACACTTACCGTTACCTACAGTAAGCTGGATGATGTATTGTCAGAGCTAAACACGTAGGTTGCTGTTAGTCCTGTTTATTTCTTTCCACTATTTCTCTCCCCTTCAATGTCTCTCTCATTCCCCAGCCTCCCCCGTCCGGCCCGTCCAGCCCCTGCTATTTGTAAGTTTGATTTGGAGCGCTGGGTCAGCACATAAACTCAGCCTGCTATCTGCCCACTGCTCTAAGTGGCCTTTTCGCATGGGAGGCTGGGAGGTGCTGAGTGGCCTTCCAGTAGCATCTCTTGACATTTACAGTAGTGTCATGCCTCTCTCTCTCTCTCTCTCTCTCTCTCTCTCTCTCTCTCTCTCTCTCTCTCTCTCTCTCTATTCCTCCAGGCGTCCACCCTGCAGCCGTAAATGAGAATGCTTTATGACAGGTCCTGCTCCCTCTTTCCTGTGGTCAGGAGCTGCTGCTGCGTGGTGTGTGTCCTCACAATGGCCTAGGAAACTGACAGCGGTGTGTAGCGGGAAACTCACAGAAAGAACATTTAGATGAGTTAAACTTACCAGTAAGCAACGCTTAAGCATTTTACTATGCAAAACAGCCCTTTACATATGAAATATTAGGGTAACACTGTTCCTGCTTTTGGTTGTGTCTCAAGTCATGCAATTTGCTGTATTTATAACATGGCTACCTACGGTAATGATGTTTTTTTCCACCCAGAGTTGCAATTTTAAAGGGATTGTTGCTGTTTTGCTGAGATACAACAAAGATATACAATCAAGGTAAAACTATGTGATCGCAGTGCATGTTTATCTTACGTTCTGTTCTAAAAACACTATTGGTTGGGTTTAGGGAACGGTTTAGGTCAGATGTTCACTGGTCAAGGTGATACCACAAATTCAGCATTCTCATAAACGTGTACAAGAAGGATGTGTATATATAAAACATATTGCCTATTTTCACTAAGTGGTACAGTACGGCTCACCTTTACCAGGCTTGCGTCTTCACTGTTAAAAGGGTACCAATGGTACGGTGGCGTAGTGTACGACAGAAAGTTCCAGTCGATGTCATGCTCGGTCGAGAAAATGCCAAAGTAAAGCTGTACAGATCATTTACATATCATATGAGAAGCACTTCTCACAAAACAGATGCTTTACACACATAATAAATGACCATAAAAGCATAACGAACCGTACCGTACCACTCAGTGGAAATAAGCCAATACAAAATGTACCCACATAACATATTTCAGATTCACAAAAAAGTAGACAGCACCCTCTAGTGGAATTCTCATCTGAAATGTGCCACGAAACATACCTTAAATTATGAATATTACGTTTTGGAAAAATGTAGGCTGAGACACATATTTCTAAGGAGTTTGGGTTAATTTAAAATCACATCAAATGTACATAATTAATTTTGTTTATCTACAACTGTTTGCTTTGGAATCAATTTACAGTAATCTGACTAAAGAGCGACTGTTACATACCCAAAGTAAAAGTATAAGAACATGTATAATATATATGTCTGTGAGCGTGTGTTCATATATACAGTTGAAGTCAGATTTATTAGTCCTCCTTTGAATCAGAAATGATGTTTAACAGAGCAAGCACATTTTCACAGTAAGTCTGATAATATTTTTTCTACAGAGAAAGTTTTTTTTGGTTTCGGTTTCAGTTTAGAATTTTCATTTTGATGTGTCCCTAGTAAATAATGATACAAAATATTGTTGTCTAAAATCATAAGTCTTTATTGACTCTGACTTTTCACATAAACCGTGCATCACAGGCACATGTACAACAGGATATTTGGGTAATTTCAAGTTAGAGTGAATATCAGTCGCATCAAAAAATAAACCAGATGGTTCAGAATGACTTTACTTTGGACTCATGGCCTAAGACTGTGGATGAAAGGTAATTGTTTTTAGCACCTACTGATTGTTTTGCTTCATATGTTTTCTAATTTATCATCAAAAGCCAAAAGTACTAATTGTATTTTGCCTGTATAGGTTTTCTGACTCTTAAAATGCCAGTAGCCATTGATTTGTATTACGAATAACCAATGACCACAGTTTCAGCTAGAAATCATCTTTAAATGGATAGTTGACTCAAAAGTAAAATCACATCATCATTTTCTCTCCCTTTAAACCTGTTTGAATTTCTTTCCTCTGTTAAACACTAAAGAAATTTTAAAGAAAGCTGAAAACCTGTAATCAATGACTTCCATAGTAAGAAAAACATATATGGAAGTCAATGGTTACAGGTTTCTGGCTTTCTTTTAAAACATCCTCTTTTGTGTTCAACAGAAGAAAGAAACTCAAACAAGTTTGGAACAAGTAAATGTTAATAAATGATGACATAATTTTTAATTTTGGGTAATTCTCTACATCTTGGCTGACCCGAGACTGAGCAAATCCTTAAATTTTGTCATAAATCCTCATTTTTAAGCTAACTACCCCTTTAAGTGAGCAGGCAGATCCCCAAAGCTTTAGAAAGTGCAAAATGCTGAATCAACTGCTGGCCTGTAACCCATTTAAAGCTCAATGAAAGTTTAATTCCACCAACCCATCTGAAGTCCTCAAGATGGAGAGGTTTTTTAGGTCCGCAGACTCAAGCCGTGTCCAGGTCTCTCTATTTCACACTGGCTTTTATACATGCTTGGGGAAAAACGACGCCCCAAACAACTAAATATTTCATCACAGGCTCCCCGTGAGAGATGTACTTGAAGCCTGCAGCTCGGCAATGTCTCCTGAAGCCGGTCCACACTCACCGTACAACTGTGATCAATAGAGGTGTCATGAAGTGCTTTACTCAGCCTCTGTTACACCGCGCCACGACAGAGGTGATGAGAATCTAATGCCTTACTTAAGAATAATAAATGATTGATGCAGATTTAATCCCAAAGGGTGTTTTAACATGAAACCCGGAGCTTATGGAAATGCCTCACAACGCCCCGTGCAATAAAAACACTTTCATATTGTGTAACATGATAATTGCGTTAGCTTCCCTTGTCATCAAAGTGACATCGTAACCTTCAATTTCTCCTTTTTATCATCTTTTCTGTCCTCTGGCGTTGAAGAGCGCTGGTGGTGAAAATGAGAAGGCAGAAGAAAATTGCTAATATTTAATTCTGTGAGTGCTTACAGGTCGTGGCACTATTTTTATTTTAATGTCTGAATCTATTAATTTGATAATGGAGTTCATTATCTGGATAAAAATATTCATTATGAAGCATGATTTTATTAAAAAACAAAAACAAATGCTCTTTTTATTATTATTATATTTAGTAGTAGTAGTAGTTGTAGTACTACTACTACTGCTGCTAATAACAATAATAATGTTAAAATATTTTTTCATTGTGACAGTTCACTATTATTGAAACATAATAATAATAATAATAATAATAATAATAATAATAATAATAATAATAATAATACATATGTATTATAAAATATATCAAAAGTGCAGTTCATGTAGACAATGACTATGTAAATACACTCACTGGTCACTTTATTAGCTTCACCTGTCCAACTGCTCATTAACGCAAATTTCTAATCAGCCAATCACATGGCAGCAACTCAATGCATTTAGGCATGTAAACATTGGCTGCGTTCGAAACCGCATACTTCCATACTATACAGTACGTAAAATCAGTATGCGAGCTGAGTAGTATGTCCGAATTCATAGAATTAGAAAATCAGTATGCGAGAAGTGCCCGGATGACTTACTACTTCCGGCGAGAATCTGAAGTGCGCATGTCATGCACGCTGCGCTATCCCATGATGTCCCACAAGAGAATTCATGAATGAGAGTGAAGCGACGCAACTGACGCAGGTATGTCACGTGACCATGAGGAAATGGTGGATGTAGTATGTCTGAATTCTATTCATACTTCTTACATTCACACTGTATAGAATGTACTTTGCTAACGGTTGAGTAATACGTTTAAATTCAAATGCAGTACCTACTGAGTAGTAGGCGGTTTCGGACGCAGCCATGGTCAAGACGATCTGCTGCAGTTCAAACCGAGCATCAGAATGAGGAAAAAAGGTGATTTAAGTGAATTTGAATGTGGCGTGGTTGTTGGTGCCAGATGGGCTGGTCTGAGTATTTCAGAAACTGCTGATCTACTGGGATTTTCACACACAAACATCTCTTGGGTTTATAGAGAATGGTATGAAAAAGAGAAAATATCCAGTGAGAGCCACTTCTGTGGGCGCAAATGCCTTGTTGATGCCAGAGGTCAGAGAAGAATGACCAGACTGGTTCGAGCTGATAGAAAGGCAACAGTAACTCAAATAACCACTCGTTACAACCAAGATATGCAGAAGAGCATCTCTGAATGCACAACAAGTCCAACCTTAAGGCAGATGGGCTACAGCAGCAGAAGACCACACAGGGTGCCACTCCTGTCAGCTAAGAACAGGAAACTGAGGCTACAATTTGCACAGGCTCAACAAAATTGGACAACAGAAGATTGAACAAACGTTTTCGATGGCAAGGTCAGAATTTGGCATCAGCAACTTGAAAGCATGGATCCATCCTGCCTTGTTTCAAGGTTTTAGGCTGGTGGTGGTGGTGTAATGAGAATATTTTCTTGGCACACTTGGGGCCCAATAGTACCAATTGAGCTTTGTGTCAATGCCACATCTGAGTATTGTTGCTGACCATGTTTATCCCTTAATGACCACAGTGTACCCATCTTCTGATGGCTAATTCCAGCTGGATAACACGCCATGTCATAAAGCGAGAATCATGGTTTCTTGAACATGACAACGAGTTCACTGTACTCAAATGGCTTCCACAGATCTCAATCCAATAGAGCACCTTTGGAATGTGGTGGAATGGGAGATTCACATCAACCTTGTTAAATCTATGCCACGAAGCATTAAGGCAGTTCTGAAGACAAATGAGGGTCAAGTAAGGTGCACCTAATAAAGTGACCGAGAGTGTAAATATTATTAAATAGATTTGATCTATACACTCACAATAATGTATTCATGGTGCAAGGAAAATATCTTATTGGTTTTTACCTCTAAAACAACAGCAGCAATGTTTTTTTTTTTTTTTACTAGATTTTAAAACTTGATTTTAAAATTTGATAATTTTTTTTTTATTATGCACACTCTTATTTTTCACTGGACCAACTATGCATCCTTCCACCGCACTGCCATTTAAAACTATTTAAATATTTCCAAAAGCTCTGAAAAAAGATGAATGTGCTTGATATAAGTGGGAGTATGCAGATCACACGTTATTAGAGAGGACAATTTAGATGAGCTGGCATAAATATGAATGAAACGAGTGAGCTAGAAAAGTGTTCGACGGCAGCACAATGTGCTCCTCTCACCGCTGGGAATACAGAAGTGCTGATCGGCAGGGAAAACCGAACTACTCTAAATTCAAACCACAAGAGTTCAAGCGTCTACAAGAGAATGTCAAATATCTGTAAGTGTGTTATTTGCTGCGTGAAGCTCATTGTAAATTCAGGCTGGGCATCAGTTTTTTTAATGTGCGGGCAATTTCTGACACTGCTAGAATGACCGGAAAATGTGGCAAGTTATATCAAAAGGCTAATATTCAAGTCCGATGTTGCGTTTTTCTTCATTAATAAGAGATGTTATACTGTTTATGCAGCAGTTTCGTTTTTTGCAATGTTTTTCTGCTAATATTTCTGGGTAAGTACACAAGCAGCCGACTCTTTTTGAGTCAATACCATTTAAAAAAAGTTGTATTCCTTCTTGTTTTATTCAGAAGATGTTTGACATTGAGCTGTGTGTCTCCGGTATGTAACGCTGTAGAGTCTGTTCTAGCTGTAGGCTATAGCTGTGAAGAGGTCAGACAATCATTGAGGTCTAGTAGACGTTGTTCGCAGAGGAAGGTCACTTAGTCTATACATCTGTTCCAGGCCGGCAGTCTTCAGATAGCATCAAAGCAGCAGGGCCAATTCCTTTTATCATTAACTAGTTCTTCCTCTTCTTCAACTAATGAGAAATCGGATGGATCCATTTGACTTCTACCACAGTGCAAAAAAAAAAAAATCTTTTACCAGAAGTGCGGATCACATTTCACCATCATGCACAGAGGAACATCTTGTTGTCCAATACAGTCCAATAGCATTTATGTTTGGGGGAGAATGAAGGCCTGTTCAGAAACAATAATGGCTATATACACTCAGTGGCCATTTTAGTAGGTGTAGCTCGCTTTGGACCTACTGTAGGTTTAATTCTTTTTGGTGTTGATTCACCAATACTGGAAAACATATTGATCAATTATGACATGTATTGACAAATCATCAAATGGTTGCTGAAGATTTACTGGCTGCACACTCATGATGGGAATCTCCTTTTCCAGTACACCTTTACTGGATTGAAATCTGTTGATTGTAGAAGCTGTTTGCGTTTGGTCAACTCAATGTAATATATAAGAAACCAGTTTGAGATGATTTGAGCTTTGTGACAAGGTGTGTTATCCTGCTAAAATTAACCACACACTGTCACATAAAGAGATGGCCATAGTCAGCAACAATGATTACTCAGATAACCTGAGGCATTTAAACAATGCCCAGTTGGCACTAAGGGTCACGAAGAGTAAATATAGTAAATATCCCACATACTGTACCACAAGACCAATATAAACGACCAGTAGATTAACAGTTTCTGAAATGCTCTGACCGGAACTGTCTTGCACTAAAACATGATATTTTAAAAGTCACTTGAAGGTGCTGTATGACTTTTAAAATATCATAATGTGTTTGCAGATATTTAAGAAACATGCTAAGTGAACATACTTGTTTATCTGAAAAACAATGCTAAAGTCCTTTGCAAAATGTGCATCCCATGTTGGAATGTTTTGATCTCTATAACCCACCCACTGCCAGCACCAGACGCAACATGACAAAAACATTTAAAAAGCCATTCAGAAGCACAGAATAGTGCACTCACTGCACTTCAAAGAAATGGTAAGGGCTATAATATAATTAATGCATATGTGAAGAAGTGAGGCTTCTTTCCAACGCCTTCAACGGCCGTACTGGTACACAACTCACACATAAACACCAACAATTACATTGCAACTTACCTGTACCTTTGTCCTTCGTTTGCTGCAGATGCCCTGCAGATGTCATCTTACAGCATCCAGTCATTTCCTCCACGTCTCCATCTCCACTCCGATTACATTTTGAATAGCCCTGGTCAGGTTCCTGGGCACCACCATCTCTCAGGACCTGAAGTGGTACACTCACATTGACTCCATTGTCAAAAAAGCTCAACAGAGGCTGCACTTTCTTCGCCAGCTGAGGAAGTTCAACCTCCCAAAGCTGCTGAAACAGTTCTACACCTCCATCATTGAATCAGTCATCTGCACATCAATAACTGTCTGGTTTAGCTCAGCTACCAAATCCGATCTCCGAAGACTACGTCGAAAAGTTCGGACTGCTGAGCGAATCATTGATACAACCCTCCCTACTCGCCAAGAACTGTACTTATGCAGAGCGAGCAGAAGGGCTGCCAAAATCACTCTGGACCTCTCACAGCCAGCACAATGACTCTTTGAACTTTTACCTTCTGGTCGACGCTACAGAGCACTGCGCACCAGAACAGCCCGGCACAGAAACAGTTTCTTCCCTCAGGCAATCCATCTCATGAACACTTGATGATGATAATAATTGTGGAACCAACATCACTACCTGCTATACACTTTTTTTATACACACATACACTTATTTAACAACACACTTTACATGCCAATTTGCACATAACAGCTGCACATATTATGTTGCACAATATAGATGTACATACACATGTTAATTTGTATATAGCATTCACTACTTTTTTAAATGTATTTATTATTTGTTTTTAGTCCTGTATGTAATTCTGTTGCACTGTAGAAGCTCAGTCACGAAAACAAATTCCTCGTATGTGTGAACATACCTGGCAATAAAGCTCTTTCTGATTCTGAATATGGAATATGTGCCTTCTGAGGCACAAGTCATTTATTAAATGAAGAAAAGATTGACGCAGCTTCTCCTACCACAGCAAATTCATTTTTACTGTTGATATTTTGTGCAGTTAATCAGGAAGTGACCATTTTGTTCTCTTTGACTCGTTGGATGAAAACGCTGCATTATCAATCGATACACATCTTTTATGCCATAAACCAGTTTTGCGCATAAAGTTAATTCGCATTTTTGGATGGAATCATAGCTATTGAGCATACATTTACACACACCTTGTCTTTGTGTCTTTGTTTGATTGTCTGGGAAAGTTGGACTTCAGTGCTGTGCCGGCCAAACAGTGCGCAGAGAGGGCGCCAGCTTATGACATCAAAAGCCATTTATGCCGTTTAGGCGATTGATGAAAAGGTTTGATAAATTATACTTACCTATTATTGGTATGTTCCGATCGAGGGGTGGAGTCTGGCTTATTTAAGAACATTTGTCAGTTCACCTGGCTAGTGAGTGTGTTGTGGCAGAACCGTGAGCAATTCTCTTTGTGTTGGATACTCTACACTCTCAGAAATAAAGGTATGCGAGCTGTCACTGGGGTGGTACCTTTTAAAAAGGTACACATTTGTACTTAAAGGGTCCATATTGGTACCTTAAAAGTATATATTAGTACCTAAAAAATTTAAGAGGAACACTTTTGTACTTTTAAGGTACTAATATGTACCCTTGAGGTAATAATATGGACCTTTTAGCTACATATTTTTGCAATTTTTCTTGTACATACCTTATTGGGAAGCGGACCACTGTACATGTACTTTGCACTGGATGTTTTTATCATCACCTTTGTAAATAAATTCAATTTTTTACACAAGGTCATCGTTTATTGAACTGTTTATTTTGGGTGTTTTTGTAGATGTCAGGCATCCCACGCCTCTTAGTAAACCCATTCCAGTTGAACAACCCAAATTATTATGACAGCACTCAGGATATCCAGCCCTCTCATATAAGTCTGTGAAGAGGGGGATAGTTTGGGAGGCGTCACAGCATATTAAACCTATTTTACTTTATTCAAAGTGCATGCTGGGTGACTGATACTTTTTGGTTTGCACTGAGTTATAAGCTCGTTTTCAAAAATGCTTATTTTATTTTTAAGATTTGAGGTAAACTATCTGCTGCTGCTTTCATTATGGCAATAGAGTGGGGGGGAACTATGACGTCAATTTGCATGCAAAAACCCGGAAGCGAGTTAGCATTTTAGCAGTTCTGTTTCCCTCGTCCCAAAGTCAACGTTTTTTTTTATGGGATTTTAGTTAAATCGCTTAAATAAGGTCCGTGGCTAACACAAACTTAAGATACTTTCACGTTTTCTTCTACGACATAAAACACATCAGTTACAGCACACTCATGATTTTTTAAATCAGTTAAGCTTCTTTAAAAAGACAGTTGCTATCAAGTTGCTAATCGGGACTACAGGCGGTGTCGGAGACATTATACGTCATCAAGCTGAACTGGTCTGGAGCACAGCTCATTTGTGTTGGGCATTTGGATTTGTCTGTCATTCATATTGTGTGTAGATAATGCCTTCACTTGTAAAGACTGTCAAGACAGATTCATTTGTTGATCATTTATTTTAATTAAACGATATTATGAAGATACTGCTTACCAGTGCAGCCTGTCTTTTTCCTGCTCTCAGTAATGCAAACGTGTGAATAAATGTGTAAGAATACATACATGTTAATTGTCATTTTAACATGATCAATAGATTCCTTATCCTTTTTTTTCACATTTAACTGTCATAACTGCAATATTTACACTCCTCCTTAAAATGTACAGCTTATGCGTATGTATGGGCTGCTTTTCGCTGTACTCGGTGATAAAAAAGAATATTGAATGTTATTCTGTGTCCATGATGGAACTTGCAGACATTAGACTTGTCCCTCATGCCTCATCTCCTCATCTCTGTCGTCTGTTACTAAGGTAAGCGGGATGTATGCACGCGAGCGATACACTTATTTAAACATGTCTTATGATTATACCATGTGTGCACATTTATACATACAGTTTTAAAACTTTTACAACAACCGTAAAGCAAAACAAAATGTATTTCCCCCATAAAAAACTATCCAAAAGGTACATAGGTCTATGTGCTTTTGCTTATTTATTTGTTTATAATATTATAGCATTTATTATAAACCGAGAGAGTAAATCTTTGTCATGGATCATATTTCTAAAAATAAGCCTGAAGAGTTGTCTGTAGCAGGGTGGTGCTGAAGTCACAGGCGAGCGCCCCGAAGGCTGTAGTCCATTTATAGCCTAAGGTTAGCTTTTCAGTTCTTGCTTTTGTATTTAAGATCCAAAAGTGCTAAAAGTTGTATTTTCGTGTGAGGATTATCCGGCTGGACAAAACGTGTAAGTGTATTGAACAGTGTTTGAACACAGAGCTTATTATTTGCAATCTTCGAAAAGCCTATGGGAAATAGAGATCTATGGGAAATAGAAATCTCCTCTAGAGATTTTATCGAGGGAACCAGTTTTATGCTAGCAGCCAATTAGCCTAGAAGGTGACGTCATAGTTCCTCCACTCTATTATGGTCATGTAAAATAGTATTCAAACTCACATTGGTAGCATTTAACATAAAAAAGGACATAATTAGTACCTGAGGAGATTGTTGTCATAGTAAAGTTTTAATCAACATTTATACAGTTGTTCAGAAATAGAAACTGTTTCCAAAGTTTCAGCTGATGGTTAAGATCAGTGTTTCTCAACCACTTTCCTGAAGGACCACCAACACTGCATGTTTTTGGCATCTCATTTGTCTGTGACACCCATTACAGGTCTTTCAGTCTCTGCTAATGAGCCGATAATATGATTCAGGTGTGTTTGGTTAAAGAGACACGAAAAAAAATGTGCAGAGCTGGTTGTCCTCCAGGGACATGGTTAAGAAACATTGGTCTAGATAAAAGCTCCTTTAACATGGAAAAGATTCCTTTTGTAGTGTGTTACTGTGCAGGCAATGATCTTCAGGGAAGCTCACTCATGTTGGTGTCATCAATCTGGCAACCTGTGTTTGCGTTGAGTCAACAGAGAAGGTGCCAGGCGAAAAAGTGTAAGTAAAACCCAGTTCAAACTACTCTGTGTCAATCTTACATACTATGCCTTTAAAGTTGCCATAGAATGCATTGATACAATATGTTTACATTGTTCTTTGATATCTACATAGAATGTATGTGGTTTAGTTATATATAAAATGACTTCTCCAGAAATGGCTATATACAAGCTCATTAAAAACCCATTTACACCTATGCTTTGGGTCCCATCTCATGTATCTAATACTCACACAGTGTGATGTACTCTGAAATACACATGTGCAAACCAATTACACTTCAGTATTTATGTTTTTAATATAGATAATTAAAATAAGTATTTAAAATGAATATCTGAACAAACATTTGTTAAATAACAATTGTTCAAAAAAAGAAGTGTATTTCAGATTGTATTTTGTTGCTTTAACATGTATGAAAACCAGCAGGAGTTAATATCAACCTATGCATAAACAAATAGTTTATTGTCGTCCTTTTACTCCAGGAAAAATCATAGTAAGAGCTGAGTGATATGACATGATGTATAAAAGAGCATTAGAAACTTTTTCAACAGTCTAGTTTTTTATTGTCTCATTACAACATAAAAGTGTCTGTTGCCTCATTACAAAATATTGAACATTTTACAATATACACGTTAAACTATTAAAAAAAAGTGTTAATCTGACTTTGGCTCTTTGGGGTGGCACTGAATAAATTTATAATGTTTTTTTTTTTTTTTATAATTTCTAAACACAACACAGGCTCACTGTGAATACGTACCCCGTCTAAATTTCTGGAGAATGCAAATTATGTAAGCAGAGGTGTGTATGGGTGCATTTTCTCTTTAAAACAAATGCTATGTGATGTTATGATGCCACTGATGGCTTCTGTTGCTTTTCGCAAAATTTAAGACCTCAAAATGTGTACACAGTGACCTCTGGTGGATTTGTGAAAACAAAAACTGCAAAAAAACGTAACTCCGCATGCTCTTTAAAAATGTATACATGGATATGTATCCACAACAATCCTGGGTTTGTCTAAACAGATAAGATGCTGCTGCATTGACTTACCCCAGAGCTAATGCTTTGTTCCACATATATAGGAAATAGGAGCAGTGTTAAACGTATAAAGTAAGGGGTAAAATATTTATGCAATTGTTGTAACCTCACTAGGAAATGCTGTGGCCAATACAGTCACTTTTTTGTTGGAATTGGCTTGTTTTTCGCTGAGATTGTACACTTACTGGATTTAGACTCATCATACTGTATGTTATGTACTTAACCCTTATTCAGCTATGGCAAGGCATATCCAGATTTTCATTCTTTGGCACTTTTAAATCACCTTTATTTGCCATTCTGATACTCAGTTTGAACTTCAGAAGCTCAACATGCCTACATGGCTAAATGCATCGAATTGCTGCCATGTTATTGGCTGATTAAATATTTGACATTTAACAAGCAGTTAAACCGGGTACCTAATTAAGTTCCTGGTGAGTGTACATAACTGTAACAATAACTACATTAGTGTCTACACCATCAATATGTTTTATTCTTTATTTAAGCATGCTCTGCAGTTTTCTTGTCTGCCTCTTTTAGGACTTAAACTGAGTTATAGAAGGTTTTTAGAGTTTTATTGTTGTTATAAACCGGTAGAGTCATTATTATACACTGTGATGAGTTGTTGCTTCAACCCAAGTTGTTTCAAACCAATGTGGTTAAAATAAGGACAAACACAACAATTTGGTTAAATAATAAAACAAATAGCTTTTTTGTCTATGTGTGACATAAATTGAAACAACCCATCAGTATTTATATTGTAACTACTTTCCACAGTCTGAACAAAAATTAATTCATAAGTCATTTGCATGTTTTCAAAGAATTTCATGCATTTAAAAAATGCTGAGTGTTTTTATTTTATTTTTTATTTGCCTTTCAAAAACACAATAATTTAGGCCAAACTCAATTCCAACATAATCTTTCACAAACTGACTGAGACATGTCAGATATACAAGAATCAAATATAAAGCCACAAAATTACAAAAAAAAAAACAAACAAACAAAAGAAAAATGTATAAAATAACTTAACAAAAAAAAAAGAACAACATATCGTTCAGACCTCAAACAGAATCTCTGTAAGGGGTTAAATAATAACATATTTAACAAATCATACAATTGTTCAGTCTTCTCACCTTTCATAAAGGGGCCACGAAGACACTCAACCCCCCCCCCCCCCCCCCCATCTCAGCAGGGTGTTTTCACCTATACTTACAAAAATAAAAAATATATAAAAACACCTATAGTTTGAAAAAAGTCAGGAAAGTCTACCTCTGTTTAGGTGGGAGTGTCAGGGGAGGGATAGAGGGAAGGTTTTGAAAGACAGTGACTATTTTTACATTGACATCAGTAATCTAAATATTTGCCAAATTATTAATTTGTCGACTTTACTGCAGTTTGGCACTTTCACTTTCATTCAGGAACATTTCATGCATGCCCCCGTGAGAAGCGAGATATTGGATGCGAGGAACTGCTGGAAGAGTGTAGTTTTAATGGAATGTTTGATACCGCACATCTTAAAAGAGAAAAAAAAACCTTCTGCATTTCTCGTTAACTTAGATACACTCAATAGGTAGCATCAGAAAGCCATGTGTGTATAGAATATCCTGTCACAAAATGCGGCGGGGAAAATCCTACACGACGATAATAGTTTGATTAAGGTGTTTACATGTTTACATTCGGAGAGCAGCATTTACAGTGGATCTTTCAGTCCATAATATTCTAGTGATATTAACGTACTGTAAACTCAGTAACTAAATCATTTTGACTATGGTATGTCTTTAAAAAATGTAAAAGTACTGCTGACCATACGAACAAACTTTGCTTCTGAATAAACAAACAAAGAACACTGATCGCACACTTACTAAATCAACAGACACAGGATAATCAACACCAACTGGAACCATGTCTTTTTAAAAAGAAGATGAGTGGAAAATCTGGATTTCAACATTTCCAGATGCAAAAAGCTCTCGAGTAAATAATGTTCCTTACAAACGTATTTTTGTCGCGTGTTAGCAGACCACTGTAATCCACACATAAGTCCAGCTGCGCTCTCATAGCAGGGATTTGAAAACAAAACCTTCACTGCAGCACACTTATAAACGCAACACTGATGATCCATGTCTCTCTTCAGTTGTTTGAATCTATCAGGTAACGGGTCACAGTGTCAGTACACTGCTTCAGTCTTTCGCTTTCTCGCTTGTACTTAGTAATTTTTGTGAAAACCTCATATACTGTTAGTTGGTTGCTGTTGGTCGTGCACCTTTTTTTACCAACCAAGTTTGTCGACGCTATTATAACGAGTCCCACGGAAAAAGTGATTGACAGGTAGTAATTTGTGTGTAACCTATCTTTATTTATTTATGATTTGGTAACAAAGACCATGTGGGTCAGGTAGTTAAAATGGTAGACTACAAATACTTAATTTGTTATGAATTAATAAATTATTTATAAATAATTCATTCACAAATGCAATCGTCCATTGCAATGTTTCACATTAGACATCATACGATGGCAAATTGGTTGACATCGCCCAACCCTAACTTCAACCCAAATTTGGGTCACAATATGAAACCACTGGAATACATTTTAAAATTTTTAAATTTTGCTCTATATGAATAATAGAAAAACACCACACCATAAAATACATTTACTTCAAATCTTTGTAATGAAATCTGTTTTGTTATTCCTATTTTAGACTGCAAGCCTAATGAGCCTAATAACTGACATTTATAGTTTTCAATTATTTAAAATTGTCCTCTTCTTATGAATCTTTTTTGGGTAAGGATATTTGGTTAAATAAACCATTCATCACTGTCCAATCAAAACAGTGCTGAATTTATTACCTGAGCTCTGAATATAAAGTCATAATGCAGTGAATGATATCCACATTATTCCTCACGTATCTTTTTTGCTCCCTAAAATTGATGATATTCTATCCAATAAAAAGTTGTGATATTACCTATACGACCAGTATATGTCAGCAGGCGCCTCCTAAGTAGGACAGGTTAAAGTGGTGTCGTTTCTCATAAGGAACATAATGAAAGGCGACACAGCTCATATGTTGAGCACGGGAAAGAGACATGGCATGAATAGTTGGAGTGGTGCTTCTGGAATATTTGCTCCAGTGATGGGTACTCAGGCATCAGAAACGGCCTCTTTAACACTCTCTTTATTGGTCCTTTTCCCGGCACCTGCAGCCAGAGCGTGACATTTCTGCCACATTCTGAGCTCCTTGTCAATAGCCAGTGAATTTAATACCGTTAAATAGACCACATGGCTGAGCAAACTGCCTGTCTGATCATTTTTCCGAGACACATTGAGTGGCCATGGTGTCTTTCAGCAACATTATATGAAGGTCTTACTGGAAATGAATGTGGAATGAAATATATATAAAGAGGTCAGAGATGCAAAGGGGGTTTCAAGCATTGAAAAAAAGGCATATATAATACAGCTTAGATTGTTTTCTGTTACATCAGAATGTGTCTTGTAACCATTTTATTTTATTTTTTGACTGATTTATTAGTTGATCGATTGAGCACAAAGGAAAGACTATCCTACATTTGTACCTTCATTTTAAGAATATATCTGCTAAACTGCCATTCAGTGTAACAATAGTATATATATATATATATAACAAAAAATAAATAAAATAAAAATGTAGACCTAAAAATGTATACTCAACATAATAAAATACACCCCATTTTGAAAATAAATATTTTTATCAATTTCTCAGTGAATATAGGCAACGTATTTTGGTGCATTAAAATGAAACAGATTTATTTAACAGATATATTTATTCAAATAATATTTTAGTTACCAAATATATTTAAAAATTTAAAGATTATACAATTAAATTCAAGCAAAATATTGAAAAAAATAAACCTACAATACAACCTACAAAATTTCAACCCAATTTTTCTAAATTTTTTGTTTCTCTTGACTTTTAAATTTGTATTAAATATTTTTCTAGAACATATAAATTGGGGTGTGCTAGTTTTTGGACCGTTATCGTAAATTATTTTGCTAGATAAGCTCCAGATTTGGCTTCAGTAATGACTAATCTAATGTATATTCACAAACATAATATTGTATTAATAATATTGTATATGTTAAAAATATGAATTAAAAAGATACATTTGTGAGGGGTGTACTTATACATACCTATATATGCTTCATATTGTGCAGTCTTTCATCCTATTATACAATTTGTCAGCAAGAAGTTGTTAATCATTTAAAATATAAGCAAATGTCACTTCTTCATTTATATATTTTTATTAAGCACATGTCAAAGTGAGGTTTCAATGGAGCAATATTTAACACATAATTTAACATGCTATTGACATAAAGCTTATTTGATACATTTAAATAAACACATTTGTTTTCTTTGTCTTTTGATATTGACACAAAATAGTCAAACATAAACTCCCATCAGTGCATGATCTACAAATATACTTCAAAATAAAAGTAACCCATGTATTGTTAAATCTCAACCTGTATTTGTTGTTTTTTCACAAGCTATTTTAGTCAAAGGGGAATTATGATGATTAAACAAAATGACATAATTATTCTTCCTCATTAATGTAATATGTTTAAATATGTTTATTTTCCTTATCAGCACTTACAATACTACTACTACTACTACTAATAATAATAATAATAGTAATAATAATAACAATCCCAAACTTCCTAAACTACATCCTAAATTTATGTGAGTACATTGCAGATTAAAATTAAAAACAAGGTGCTCAGGATGGACGTGTTTACATACATTGTCAATAATTACTTGTGCATGATATTAATAACCACTATAAATATTCTGTCCATCACCATATATTTTATATGGAGTTGTCTGGAAATTTACAGTAGCCATGTCCAGGTTCACATATAAATCAAAACATTTTGACTTTGATTTATGGCTGACAACTCTGTATAAAATACATCGAACCCTTCAAATGTTTGTCATAAATGTCACGGGTGTCATCAAATAAAATAATACAAATATATTCATACCTAAATTAAAATAACAGGTTTTTACTGACCACGGCATGAGATAACATGGAGGTCCCGTCCTGCTTGACAGTGTGAAGCGGACACAGAGGCTTAACGCCAAGCAGCATTATTTATTTTCACGTTCAACCCCTATCCATCACCGTGTTACCACCCTGTCCAGTCCGGGCGCTAACGCCACATCTTAAAGCTTATTACCGCGACCCACCTTCCTCAGAAATATGATTGACGTTTCGTGGAAGAAGCGAGGCGGAGCCACCATTGCGCTCTCGTTCAATCACGTTAGAGGGGCGGCGCCCGAGCGCTGTGTGCCAGTGTTGGTGGGCGGAGCCTGCCGCTATGTGTCAGTGTTGCCAGCAGACCTGTGCGAAACAAAAGCACTTCTCTCCCCACGTTTAACGCCTTCAAAGCACGTCTCAAAGCTGTTTGAGTCGTAAAGCTGTCAAAGGAAACAAGGAGTTACGCGGCAGAGTCGCAGATTACGCAGGATTACAGCAGCCCTTAGACAAAGTTGGGCTCTGTGTCTTGGCTTTGGTGGCAAGAGCAGGAGTGGCTTGATCCTAAAGCAGCTCTCCAGATCAGATTTCACCCAAACCAGCTGTGCGAGAGGGAGCTTTGCCTTTTCTCCCCTCTCTCCCTCTCTCCATGTTGTAAGCGCGCTCCAGACATCCAGAAAGCAAAACAGGGGGGAGTGACGGAGAGAGAGTTTGCCGAAGGAATTTCCCTTCTCCCAGGCGAGATCTGAAAAGTCACCAGATTCTCCAGAACAGCGGCGAGGATGGATGACCAGCCCCGGTTGATGCACTCTCACGGGGTGGGCATGGCCGGACACCCCGGCCTGGCGCAGCATATGCAGGATGGCACGGGAGGAGCGGACGACGAAGGAAGAAAACAGGACATTGGAAACATATTACAACAAATCATGACCATAACCGACCAAAGTCTGGACGAGGCGCAGGCCAGGTATGTTTCCGAGATCTTATGCATGCTGTCTGCGTTATTAACTTCATGGGCAGTGTTTAACAAGTCAGCTGGCTTATATTTTTACGCGCCACCCTGAAGCGCACCGACTTTTCTTTTTGCGTCTTTTTTCAAACTTTTATCCATTTTACATTACAGATATGCTTCTTCCAAACGCCTTTGTGCACATTATGTGCTCTTCTTCTTCCTCCCAGATGCATCGTTTCGATTTCCAATTGCTCTGGATCTCGCAGGTTACAAATGAGAAAAGCGCATTGATTCGGTGCCATATAGACTTACTACATGTTGCGGGTGGATTCAGTCCTAGTTTATTTATTTATTGGACTGCAAGCACCTTATGATTTAGCTAGGGAATAAATGCTAGTGATTTTTGAATACGTACAAATTATTAATCGTCAGAAAGTCCATAACTGTGTGGTGTTTTCAGAAGGAACGATGTAAAATAGTATACTTTTAGTGATACGTATATACTTGTAGCATTTAAAATCAATTACACAGTCTGATGAAGTGTTGACAAAAAATAACTCACTTGACCGTTAGCCATAGCAACTGTCAACACAGGTGTTTCTAAAAGACTGAGATAAATGCAAACATTTCAGTTTATAAATAATACTCAAACCAATGAAAAATTACATATGAATGTCTAAAAGACATTTGAAACACTCCTATACAGAAATGTCATTTATAATTATTACTAAATATTTAAGTGAATGTTTTCCTTTCCCCCCCCTCTAACCTCAATTGATTGTCAGATGAATATTTGTTTGCCACCTTAAATTAATATCTGATATCTTAAATTATTATCTTAAGCAGCTATGTTATTTTTATTTATGGTTCAATGTTAATTATTAAAATGATGTTATTATATTTTTATTATGTTGTATAATAATAAATTATATTATATAATAATATATTATTATTATTTATTTGAAGGAAGCTGGCCAGTTACCTCAAATAATATTTGATTGTAATTTCACTTTATTTTGTAATTGAGGTTTAATATTTATTTTTTTATAGTTTTTATTAGTTATTATTTATTAGTATTACTTTTTTATTTAGTGATATAGTCAACAAATATTTGGTATTAATTTGCAGTCCACTTTAATCCACGCTCATGATGATATATGGTTTAATTAATTTACGTTTTATTTATTATTTTTATATTATTTTCATTAAATTTATTTTTTTTTTCCCTAAAGTTAGCTAGTCACTTTAGATGAGCATTTCATGTTGTTTAAAAGTGAGTTCACTTTGGAGTCAAATTCATTTGACTCTTTACTGTAATGTAATTCATATTTATGGTTTAATATTTACTTTAATATGTAATATGTTGCTATTATTATCATTATTATTATTATTATTATTATTATTATTATGTGATCACTTTTCTTTAAAATAAGGTAGCCTTTCATCTTAAATGAGATTTTCAATAATTATTTTATTTTGCTATTCTCTTTAATCCACTCTTATACTGAAATGCAATTATGTTTTAATATGTATCAATGTCATTATTTGTTGTTCCATTTTCTCTACCCATGAGTATATGATTCTAATTCCACATTTCAGTTCACTCCATTCTTTCTGCTATCTAAGATTCACGTGAAATATCCTGACAGTTATTTTTTTTGCTCATTTAACACATGCATCACTTCCAAAAAGTGCTACACACTTTAGAGCCATTTGTCAGCTGTCTTCTATCAAATACCATTTTTTAAAATACTCCAAAACGCATTTCCATCAGACATAGCAGACATTCCTTCTAAGCCTAATGTCTGTGTTTTGACAGTTCTGACAGTTCATGCACAGTGACGGCGTAGTATTTATTTTCTGTTTGTGTTTTTAGGAAGCATGCGCTGAATTGTCACAGAATGAAGCCGGCTCTGTTCAACGTCCTGTGTGAAATAAAAGAAAAAACAGGTGGGTTTTCCTCTCTCACACTGAGAACAGAAAGCCAAAACTTGCTTTGTTTAAATCCAGTTATCACATTAAGCGGGATATTGAAATATTGATTTTTTTTGTGCTACACAGCTCTTTAATACAGTGATATATTGCGTGTCTTGTGAGAATCTGTGTTATTAGATATTTAGATAGAGGAGAATTTGCAGTTAGAGTCAAGACTGCACCATGTCAAAATTCTGATATTACAATAATAACAGAAATATTCATGCTGTGATTTATTCTGCATTCAGATTCCTCAAATAGATAGCTATTATTATTATTTTGTGTGCTAGGGTTATAATTTGTGCAGCGGAGCTGAAGTGCATTACTTAATACAACATTTTACATTGCATTGTATCATATACTGATTGAGCGTGACTGATTAGGTTTAGTATAGAAATATTAAGTTAAAAAATACGATCACTCTACCTATTAAATTGAGATTTGAGTGCTAGCTTTAAAAGTCATGCTTCCTTTTTTTTATAAATTCAACTTTAGTGTGACACTATTGGGTACAAAAGTAATATATTACAATTTTAAGCCTAGCTTATGCTGAATAAATAAATAAATAAAAATAGCATAAATACATTCACATTGCTTTCTATGATAAGTAACTATGCAATACATTAGGTTAATTCTTTTAAAACCGTGACTTAAGATTGTAATATATTACATTTTTACCCAACATTTTACCTTTATTTATTTATTATTATAATTTTTGCTGCCCTGTACGGCGAGATACAGATTGTAAATTGTTAATGTATGCATTTTGAAGTTTTTGAATTGTAGCTGCTTAAGCAAAGTGCTTTAATAGTAGTTTAAAAAGTCCACCAGAAGCGCTATTCATTAGGGCGAAATGAACATGCTGTTTTGATTATGCGATCGTCCCTGAGTGAAGGTTTTCGAGGCAGATTGCTATAACAAGAAACAACAACAAATGTCAAAAAAAAAAAGAAAAGCACAGCCGTATCTTCCTACTAATTAGCCCCAAAGTGTAATTTACAAAGATTTCATTACATGGAAGCTAAAGCTGGCTTTCTGCCACACTGTCTGAAAGCAGCGGTGCTGTGGAGAAGTTCCCCCTCCTCAGTGCAACTCTAAGCGAATAAAGAGGCTTCGCAGGGCCACCGTGTCAGCGATCACAGGGGCCTCATGGCACTAGCTTCACTTTTTTCCTCCTCTTGTTTAGCAAGGTTCTCCGAGGAGGGAAAGAGTTATGCCTGGCTCTTTTGAACTGCTTGGCGTCACCCGGGGTTCACTCAAAGTTCGTTTCCAAGATGAAGAACAAAGTGACTTGGACCTCTTCCTGGCTTTTTGCTCCTGCTTCTCTTCCCACAGTTCCTGGCAAACGAGAACCTGCGGGGCTTTAGACTGGAGAGATGAACCCAAATAGGCTGTGTTAGATGATGAAGATGGTGCTTTTTTATTGAGTTTGACTCTAGTGTGTGAATTAGTTGCTTGTTTGTTTGTTTTGCCTATTTTATATGAGATTCCCTTTCTCCTAAACACACACACACACACACACACACACACACACACACACACACACACACGCACACACCTCATGTTGAGCTTTTGTTTGTAGTTGAACGCAGCCCTGGTGTTGTTTCTGTCTCGTGTGAACTTCCTCGGTTGTGACGTGGTTGCTTCTTTTCTCTCAGGACTTCATTAGGAGCAGCGGATCAGCAGAATCAAACCTACTTGCATTTGATCTGTGTTCGTATGACAAATTAACATTAGCTGATTTCTGGTTTGTGTTCGTTTCGGGTTGAAAACCGGAAAAAGTTGGGGCTTTCCATTTGTTGAAGGAAGCGAAGGAAAGGAAGGAATCTTGTCAAGCGGAATAGGAGGTTTTATGCTTATTATTATTTATAAATGGGTCAAAGATGAAGGTAGTTTTAAGATTGGAATCAGCTTTTTACAGAATAAATTTTATTTCCAGCTCATTAGAACTGTTTAAGTTCTTTTTTTTCAACTTAAAATTATGACTTCCATACATTTTTACCATGATTTATTGAAGACACACAAACTTTCAGTGTAGCAATGATTTACAGAATTATTAGCCCCCTGAATTATTAACCCTGTTTATTTTCCCCCTAATTTCTGTTTAACAGCGATTTTTTTTAACACATTTCTAAACATACTAGTTTTAATAACTAATTTCTAATAATTTATTTTATCTTTGCCATGATGACAGTAAATAATATTTTACTACAGTAGATATTTTTCAAGACACTTCTATACAGCCTAAAGAGACATTTAAAAGCTTAACTAGATTAATTAGGTTAACTAGGCAGGTTAGGGTAATTAGGCAAGTTATTGTATAATGATGGTTTGTTCTGTAGACTATTGAGGGGCTAATGATTTTAGCCAAAATAAAACAAATAAGACTTTCTCCAGAATAAAAAATATTATTAGATGTACTGTAAGAATTTCCTTGCTCTGTTAAACATCATTTGGGAAATATTTAAAAAAAGAAAAACATTTCAAGAGGGGGTTTAATAATTCTGATTTCAACTGTATATACCAAAAAATATAAATAGTAGATGCTTTACTTTGCTTTCTGTGTATATAAAATGACTTTTGTACATTTAATTAAATGCAGACGCCAAAATGCTGCCTCTCATCTTTGACCCAAATGTAATTTGCTTTATTTGCACCATCAAACATTCAGCCACAAACATTTGCAAACTATTTTTGCAGTTCTATGAGCATGGGCATGGGAATTGACAGAGAAAAAAAAAAAGGATTTTTGATGCTTTTTAAGTGGATGCTATTGATAGTAGCCTGACTGTGACTTAAGAAAACGCTCTGAAAATAGAAAGCAAATAGAGTCTGTTTTTAGGTGTCAGTTTTTATACTGCTGAAAATGCTGTCGGCAACATGGTTTGAAAATAAATGAACTCAAGCCCCGACGGTTGATTTGAAAGGTCCTTGTACATTAAACCCCCCCCCTTCCGTTCTCTCTCCTACAGAATTAGCCGTGAGCTGTACCTCGGTTCACTTCTGTCTCTTTTTAATGCGAGGGTGTAATTTCACACTGCACAGACAGACACCACTAAAAATCCACCGCCGCCACAGAGAAAATGGCTCAAACCTCCGCCGTGACATTTACTGCAAATGTGCTGAGCGCTCAAACAAGAGCAGCCACCATTTTTTTTTTGCCAGGCCCTTTTTAATTTTTCAATTTTTTAAATAAAGACTCAGCCTTGTTCACACTTTTACATTGTTACAGCCACAGAGTCCCAGGTGGATTCTAGAAAAGCGAGGTTATTAAATTCGTAGCAGGTCTGTTTTGTTGAAATGGCGTAGCGTGCTGCGTCTTGGCTTTCATAACAGACTGTGGAGGTCATGAAACAGTGGCTCTGTGTTTTGAAAGAAATACACTTTTTTCTGCTCACAATAACCTTGCTTTACAGGAATTTTGAATGTTTTGATCAACCGCGTTGTCACCTGCTTTAAACACAACTCGTAATTCCTATTGAGTTTCTTCGACAGGAACTATAAATTTCGCTCTGCTAATATATTTCATCTTGAGAGAGCACCAAATGACAGGGCTCCTGTAATTGTTGGTAACCTGCGGGTCGGCTTGCCTAGATTGACGTGGCTGTGAGTTTGCCCGGTGCGTAGCACGTGTTGCGTGGCGTGTTGACAGCCGTGCGGGACGACAGCGTGGTGATGTGCCCTCCTCTGGCAAGCAGCTGACAAGCGGGGCAGTACGGTGTGCCAGCAGCAGACAGAGCTGGCCTGAACTTCTGACCTCGCCGTGTATTTTTACACAGGGCCTGACCGACTAACACGGCACAGGCTGGCGTGCGAGTATAAACAAGTATTGCGGCTCATGGAACAGGATGCAATGCGGGGAGGGGGCTTTTAAACCAGGCTGTTTTAGCGCCGCAAGTGTTTCAGATTATTTCAAGCGTTCGTGTAGCCTCGTGTAGTTTACTGCATGCTCAATGCAAGGCCACTGTGTATGTATGTATGTATGTGTGTGTGTGTGTGTGTGTGTGTGTTTGAAATTGGTGACTGGCACATATAGATGGATGCGTATGGAATGGACATTAAGTTTGATGTTTGTTGGTATCGGGTTTCAGTCGTGTTTTACCCTTGGGGCTTTTATCAGGCCTGTTTCACTTGGACATACATTCGCCCAATCATGAACAGACGTTTGAAAAATAAACTTAAACTTAAGTTGAACTCGCTGAACTGTAGAGGGTCAGTGAAAAATGATTTTCCCAGCAGAAAGGAAGGGACTGTATTAGTTCCATGTTAAAAGGTTTAGATCGCCTTTAGGTTAATGAATATAACTATATCGCTGTGGTGTACTGTAGCGTTCATTTTTCTTAAAATGTATATATAGAGGGGTTTGCATAATTAACAAAAAGTGATATATTTTAATATGTTATGGAGTGTATTTGATAATGATATCATTATCAAATAAAATTAAGTTAAATCATTATCAGTTATATACAGAGTGCGAATTACAGGGGCGTTTGGGAGAGTCTGATCCCCCTAATTAATGCTTGATCCCCCCTGAAGGACATCAAAACAAGATGTATAGGGCGTCTGCCCTTTAATATATAGGAAATAGTTTGCTCTGATCTGTATCTTAGATAAAATTAATAATGAAAAAAATAAATAACTTTAATATACATTTGACGCCCCTAAAATGGTTCATCCCTTTGTGAATGGATATTTGCTCCAAAAATATTAATTCATCATTGTGAAACCAGCAAATCTAGAAAACCAACAGACAGCGTAAGTGTTCACGAAACATATTTTGTTTCAAAAAGGTCTTTGTATGTGTCTGTACATCTACATGCATAGTTTGTATTTTATTATACACTGGCTCGCACAAGGAAGTTAAACATTAAAAAAATATATATTGGCAGTTTTTTTTATTGTCAACCATTAATAGGTGCAAGAAAACAAACCTGTCACCATTTATTTAAAGTCACAAATATCACTGAGAACCACTCAATATCCCTTAAAACAATGAAAACATAACAAGTTTGATTAATGAATTATATGTAATTGAATTAAATATATGAATTTGGTTCACTGATGCACATTACCGAACATAACTGAAAAACTTGACCCCCCGATCATCAATGTACAATTTGCATGCTGGTTATATATCAGATATTTGTGTGTAATCATGCTAGCATCTTGGCTAGTTTAGGTTTTACATGGATAT
>CAIGQZ010001336.1:34108816-34136872 GCA_903798205.1 Danio tinwini
ATATATACACACACACACACACACACACAGTTGAAGACAAAATTATTAGCCCTCCTGTGATTTTTATTTATTTTATTTATATTATTATTATTTTTCTTCACAATATTTCCTATAATATTTTTTTTTTTCTTCTGGAGAAAATTTAATTAGTTTTATTTCTGCTAGAATAAAAGTTAAGTTGAATTGTTTATTTATTTATGTTTTTTATGAAGGTCAATATCATCAGCACCCTTAAGCAATATTTTTTTTTCAGATTGTCTACAGAACAAACCATCATTATACAATGACTTGCCTTATTACCCTAACTTGCCTAAATAGCCTTATTAATTTAAAGTTAAGCCTTTAAATGTCACTTTAGGCTGAATACTAGTAACTTAAAAAAAATTTAGTAAAATATTATGTAATTAATAGTATTATTAATTACATAATTGTTAGTTATTAAAACTATTAAATATGTAAAAAAAATAATCTGTAACACTTTAGAATAATGGACCATTAGTTAATGTTAATTTATATATTATAAACATTAAGTTTGAATAATCTTGTAAAGCATTTATTAATCATAGTTTAACAATAATTAATGCGTTTTTAAAATCTAAAGTTTTCCTTGTTAACATTAGTTAATGCACCATTAGTCAACATGAACTAACGCTACTAAACTTACATAACATTAACTATTGTTAAAAAAGTGTTAAATATTGGCTCCAGCCAATAGCACAGTGGTTCCCAAAGTGGGGGGACAATGTGGAGGGGTCGCTTGGTGATTTAAAAAAAAAAATCAAATAAACTATTTGAATTACCATATTTTATCCTTAACTTACAGAAGATGCAAAAAGTATTTACTAGTTACATAAAAAAAATCAACATGCAAATAAAAAGCCATCAGCCTTTCTTTTTTGCGACCCCTTCGGCTGTTTACATTATATTAATAATATTATTTGTAATATTTAATATTAATAGCATCAGTTGCAGCAGATACTTTGAAGTAAAAGTTGATGCCCTCACGACACTAACATACAGTATTAATAGTATTTTTTTTTTTAAGATTTTAAAAATCATACACTACTTAAGATGATCAAAACCAAAGAATAGTCTGTGCAGTAAACATTGTGCCCACCAGTCTCATTACATGAGGTTAATATTAGATTAAACAAATGAATAAATGACAAAAAAATATAATAATATGATTGTTAGACTGTTGCACTGTTGTCAATATGCTGGTGTTTATATAGGCCTAGTGTGCAACACTTAGATTAACAACCAATGCATAAAATAAATGTCATTTATTACACATGACCCCGATATGTATATTGAATATACTAATAATTGTGTGATATATTGTATATAATATTATTATATGTTATATGTTATTATTGTTATTATTATATGTTATTATTGTTATTATAATATTATATAATATGTAATATTTTTTGTGTATATATATATATATATATATATATATATAGCTGTAATATGTTATGTTTAATTTTTATTTGTTTATTATTTAATAATAATAGTTTAAATAATGTCTATCTTCTAATATTTAATTTCTTTTGTCTCTTTTATGATGATAGTACATCATATTGTGTTGGTAATTTTGCAAAATACTAGTATGCAGCTTAAGTTACAATTTTAAAGGCTTAACGAAGTTAATTACGGTAATTGGGCAAGTATGGTTGGTTAGGCAAATCATTGGACAACGGTAGTTTGTTCTGAAGCTAATAAAAACAAATCTTAAGGAGGTAATAAAGGAGGTGATAATGTTGACCATAATTTTTTTTCTGTGATTTTTATTTTCATTTTTTATTATATATATATTTTTTTGCTCTGTTAAACATCACTTGGGAAATATGTGGAAAAAGAGAGAGTTGCACAGGATGTCTAATAATTTTGCCTTCAATTGTGTGCATGTGTATGTATGTATTTCTCAATGTATCTGGATGTAATTGTTACTGATGGATTTTTACTATGTATAGTAGACTAAATGTGGTTTTAAAAGTATGTTGGCATAGTTCTATTACTATCCTGTCTTGTTAGTAGCCCTGTAAACAACAATTTATGTTTTCACAATGCAAAAATATCACAACATTTATGTATTGTGGACATTTACTTGCATGACAACAGCTTCATAGGGCACCTTTGTAATAGATTAATAATAGCTACACTGTAAAAAAAAATCAGTAATTTGACAGTTTTTTTCCCAGCAGCTGGGGTGCCGAAATAAAACTAAAACAACGGCCATTAAATTACAGAAATTTACCGTAAAATAACGGCCATTAAATTACTGAAATGTACCGTAAAATAACAGACGTTAAATTACAGAAATTTGCTGTAAAATGTAAATTAAAAACATTTCTTTGATTCAACGTTCGTTATTTTGCGGTAAATTTCTGTAATTTAACTGCCATTATTTTACGGTAAATTTCTGTTATTTAACAACCATTATTTAATGTTTTTTTCTTCGGCACCCCAGCTGCGGGAAAAAAAACTTAATATTATGGATTTTTTTTTTTACAGTGTAACTACTTCTTCTATATGCAGCTTCATCTATACCACTAGGTGTCAGTATAAATCCTGTCACAAAGTCCAGTGCGACATTAACAAAAAAACATCCGTGTACCCAGCTGTCACAACACGCTTTCAATACGCAGGTGTATATCTCTTCAGAATCACCCGTCTAAAAGGATGAATCGTCACGTAGCTCTTGGAAACCAGCCCCTCGCCAGATACAGGCCTGTTCTTTGCGCAAACAGCCTGATGAAAGTTGATGAGTAAACAACATGTGTTTCCATTTACTGTACCTGCCCGCAGCCAGAGGGGGGAAAGCCCAAAGTCGACTGTGAAAACACTCCCCGCAGGTGTGAAAATAAAAGCCGGGGCTAAAAATACAGTCGGCAGCTGGGAGTTATTTGGATCGGGCTGTGTGCGGAGGAGAGTGCGGCGGTCCAGCTGGGGAGGCAGGTGTGGATGGGCTGACCGACAGAAAGCTGCCTATTTAGTCACACTGCAATCCCTCAAAGCAGATGCCGCGCAAACACGCCTCGCGTTTGCTCAATTTCCTTTTGTGTTGACTCATGCATAGCTTATTTGCGGTGGGTATTTCAGTGAGGGATGGGTTTGTGGTGGTGGTTGTTGGGGGGGTAACGTTTCCGAGCCAGTCGGGTGAGGAAGGAGAATGACAAATGGAGAGAGAGAGAGAGCGAATGAGAATGCTTTATGCGATCTTAGCACAATCGACTGGCCCCTGAGCCGCCGAGACTCCGATTCCCCTTGACAGTTATGCACTTCACTGGTTTCCACGTCGAGGCGTTTTCAGACCAAACAGGATTCTCTGTCCTTTTTTTGTTGTTGTTTTGTGTTTGTATAACTTGTGAAGCGGCCTGTATTGTAGCTCTGTCATCACCTATCCATTTAGCTGGAACGTCAAAGCGGGTTCTTTTTTTCGGGTCAAGCGTGGCTGCTGCCTTCTGAGACTTACCTCTCATTTTTCATACATATCGCCTCAAGGACAGAAGGAGATGTAAAAATGACCCCCCGTTGGTTTTTCTAATGAGTTCATATACAAATGACCTCTCTCTCTCTACTTTTGTCTTGTGATTGACAATGGGGGTTCCCTTTGACCCACATGTGCATCTGTTATTCGACCCACATAAGCCAATGAGATTGAGTGATTGAAGCGTTATGAACCTTGGGGCACGCCATTTTTTTTGTGTGTGCTCGGGCCGGTTTTTCCATGAAGCCCGGTCCGCATTGAGCTCATTTGCATGTTCAGCCACGTTGGTTTCTTAACTCTTGAGTCTGCAGGAGTCCCCGTCTCACTGGGGAGTCAAGTGAGTAACGCTGTTAGCACTAATTAGCAAGATTAGCTGCGCCGCTAATCTCCAACCCAAAACAATCAGAACAGAAAATCCCATGTTGTGACAATTATCTCTGAATATGTGAAAAATTGGATCATGTTTTTCTTTTCTGTGTTTCATTCTGTTTTCTTCTCAGTGATATGAGGTTTGGGAAATCAAAGAGTGATGTCTGTTTTTGAGGACAAAAAAAAGATTGGTTCAGCTAATGGAGTTTTTTGGGCGTGGCAGTTGATTTCTCTTGGGATTGTTTTAAATTGTGTTGTCTGTAAGTCTAGGTTAGCAATATAGTCAACTAATAACTGACCCCAATTGGACACATTTCTTGGGGATTTCTTAAAGGGATAGTACAGCCCAAAATGAAAGAGTTACATTTTTCTGTTTGTCTTAATCTTGAAATAGAAGGTTATCCACTTCTGGAATGCAATGTGATGAGAGACTTTTCTCACTTTTTTCTGAGATATTCAAAGTAACAAAACACTGATATATAGTATAATAATGTAGTTACATTCACACGGATTGAGATTTAAGGATTAACACAATTTCATGATATTTAAAGGGATAGTTCAGTCAAAAATTAAACTTACCTTGTTTTTTACTCTCCCTCCTGTGGTTTTGAATCTATTTAGTTTCTAAATCTATGTAGTTTCGTTATGTAGTTTCAAAACTCACGTTCTCCAACAAATAAGATACAACACTAACATAAGACTAACAACCCAACAATTAACAAAGCATAACAAACTAAGACTTAAGGAAAACACAACAACTAGAAAATTAAGAAAATATATCAAGCTTGATGGCTTGATGCCTCGCTCAATGTCGGTCCATATTTATAGCCAATTTGCAAATAGCGCAACTCGCCGCAGGTGCGCAAAGGCGGACCATTCTAGGAAACAATCAGTGAGTGACGTCATGACACACACGCACACAAGCACAAACAGGCAGCAGTCGTAACAGTTGGCTAATGGATGTCTTCAGTGGAGCGAGTACAACACCGTTTTCTTATCCACGAAAGAGAGCAAGAGAAAATAAAGAGGCCGATTGGAGGAGGCTCGTTCTTTATCCTCATGCTGCAGATGGTCTGTTTAACCGTTTTCTTGCTAGTGAAGCATTCAGTTTTTCCACTTACAAAGTCCGCCATGTAAATAGCAAATGCACCATTACGCGACACAACTGTCTCTTAAAGGGAATGGGGGATGAGACTGATTGGTTTAATGCACGTTATGCTCAAAACAAACCCACAACTCATTAAGAGAATAAGCTCAACCCTGTTAGACCATGCGCCGTGGCACAAACCATATTTTTTCTCTCCTTAAAATAGCAAAAGTGGATTCGGACATGCCCTTAATGCTTTTGCGCCATGCACTTTAGACTTTCCGCCTAGATCATTAAAACAGAGCCCAATTGGTGCAGCTATTAGCATTTTTCATAATATCTTACTGTGTTCAACAAAATAAAGAAACACACATAGGTTGAGTAAGTGGAGGGTGAGTAAATTATGACAGCATTTTTGTTTGAACTATGACTTTAATATAACAATCGGGTGGCGCAGTGGGTAGCTCTGTCGCCTCGCAGCAAGAAGATCGCTGGTGTGAGCGTTGGCTAGGTCAGTTGGCATTTCTGTGTGGAGTTAGCATGGTCTCCCCGTGTTTGCGTGTGTTTCCTCTGGGTGCTTCCGTTTTCCCCCCAGTCCAAAGACATTAAATTGTCTGTAGTGTATGTGTGTGAATGTGAGTGTATGGTTGTTTCCCAGTGATGGGTAGTGGCTGGAAGGGCATCCGCTGCGTAAAGCATATGCTGGACAAGTTGGTGGTTCATTCTGCTATGGCGACTTCAGATCAATAAAGTGGTTAAGCTGAAAACTAAACGAATTGAATGAATGAATGAATTTACATTCTGCCCATAAAATGGTTAAAACACTGTATTTGTTCTAAAAACATAACCTGAAATGTTTTGCTACGTATACACACACATTTACATTCCTCGTGTTGACATAAATCTTATTCATAAAATCGAATAGTTTTTTTTTTCTTATATTGACAAGTGTCTTTTAAGCAACACTTGTTATGTTGAAGTAAGTGAAAATTATGAGTGGCAGTAAGTGGAACAAACAGACATCTATGCTCTTGTCCTCCAGGGCCTGCTGCTTACCACACACAAAACACTGGTCTCTGGTGGCCTGGTGTCTTGTGGATGGAGGATGTTATGAAGTTTGGCGTCTAGTGTGTAGTTTCACTCTTGCTTACAGCACAAGGTGGCTTTAGCGCAGCCAGCACACCACAGCTTGCAAATGGAAAATTCCAGAGAGAGACACATTGCAATAACAAGCTGTAGATGTATAAAGTTTGTGGCCAAATATCCGTTTTATTTGCAAGGCAATATGGCATATTCTTCTGCATTTTCCTGATTATATTTTAAGGTAAACAGAAAAAAAACTAATAATCATTGTAATTTCAAAGTGGCTTGATTACATCATTAATTCATTAATTTTCCTTCAGCTTAGTAATATGTGCTTATTTGCATAGATATCTACCAAAAAAAATGAACATTAGATGAAGCCAAGTTCAAAATATATTTTTTAACAAATAAATGTTTCCTTTTTTTTTTAAATACAATTTTTTTACAGAGAGGATTTTGACCAGGAGGATCTTCTTTTATTTATCCATAATTCTAAAAAACTGTTGCTGTTTTTTTTTTTGTGTTTTTTGGTAGAATACATTTTGTATATCTATGCAAATACTTTAAATTATGTATAAACACTTCCCTCTATAAAATCCTTCAGAATACACAAATGAATTGTTTATTTATTTTTTTACATAAAGAATTATGTCTTAATGCAGGAGAAAGTAAGTTTGTAAATAACTATTTAAATATACTAAATACGTTTTATAATAAAAATAATAGGCGGTTCATTCCGCTGTGGCAACCCCAGATTAATAAAGGGACTAAGCCGAAAAGAAAATGAAAGAATGAATCGAAATAATAATTATACTATATATTTTGGAATAATATATACTACTAATAATTATTATTTTACAATATAAAGCCATAAGATCCAAAATTTCAGATCTGTCAGGTTTTGAAATTCATGCACTGAGCCATAAATCTCATCCATTTTAGTAGACCAAACTCTACAGTTTTGTTCACATCTATACTGTAAATATTTTTACTGAGGGATTTGTGGATACACAATTTGTCTGATTACATAAAACTGTTATTACTGTTGTGTTGTTCTTAGGGCTGGGCGATTTGGCCTAAAATCTAAATCTTGAATAATTGAACATTTTAACTCGATTACAATTAATGAACGTTTATATAATTTATTTATTTACATTTGTTTTGCCCTTGTTGTTTACTGACAGGTTTTGTACAGTAAATATGCTCACATATTACAAGTGAGAGCTTTCTGAATGAATGGTGCATTACTTGATTTTAAAATAATTGGAAACACACACTGTCTGCCCTCTAAGATTATTTATTGAACATCAACGTTGAACAACTGGAATTAAAACACAGATTGACTTAATAAAAAAGTGAAAATAAATATCTTACACTTTTAGAACCAAAATGTATAATTTTCAGTGTTTTTCATATTAAAAGAAGAAAATAAGCAGCATCTCTTCTAAATAAAATTACTCTTGCATATCCTGTAAACAATATTTTAAACAGTGCATTTCTTGCATCTTCTGTAAGCAAATATTTTCATGTAATTAACATCTCAAGGTATCTCTGGCACAGCTTCCAATCATCATCATCAATGTAGTGCAAAGTAAGGCTCAAGAATGGGTCCATCGTCCTACTTGACCAGAGATCAGATGTGGCTGCAAAGTGGCCAAAGAAGTATCAGCCTCAGCCTTTGAAAGAGTGGGGTCACGTGACTATAGGTGCTGAATGTCGATTTCGATTACTTTTCGATTAATCGCCCAGGCCTAGTTGTTCTTAATGTTTGTCTGTCTGTTCACAGTATTTTCCAAATCCAAAACAACATTATTTTCAATGAAATAAAAATAGCTATTTTTTATGTAATTAATAGACCGGGAAGCATAACATATATGGATATTATTTTCTTTTTCACCTGCAGTGTCTTGCCTTAAGAAGTCACATTGAAAACCACAAACAAGTCTGTTTCCACAAAACATTTCCAGTGTGCAGGGAAACCATGTTAGCCGGAAAAAAGAAAATAGCTTATAGGCGATAGTCCAATTAGAGCGGGTGCTTGTGTCAGTGTTGGCAGGTCCTCTCATTTCTCTTGTTTACATAAGACGTGTCAGGTCCGGTTCTCAGTGTGAGATCTCCTCTCCAGCTTGAGCTTACCGTGAGATCACGTTAGCCTTGTGTCATTGAAGTAACAGGTTTTACGTCTACAACCGTGTCTTAAACCTTCGCTCTGTTATACTGTTCTGTACCTCAGGGTCATTTCAGATCCAGTTTCTTTGCCAGAATCGGGTCGCTAATAGACTTTTCTCGCCTTCTACCGGTGCTCTAATTTACACCTCGACAGCTAGCGATCCGAGGGCCAATCCTGCAGAGATCTTTTTTTTTTTCTCTTTCTGATTCAGTAGTTCAGAACTAAACTTGCAGAAAGCAGCTAACAAGATTTTCTCGATGATTAAAAGATGAGTTAATCTAAAATGTGTTTGGTATCAAATCATTCTTGTGTTATTTTGTGAAGGGTGTTGTTGTTGCAATGTATGTGGCAAAAAAAAGGAAATTCTGAGCATCTAGTTTTTTACGGTCATGTCTTTTTTTACTGTCATTATTACTATCATCACATTACTATCAATGTTGTCATCCACGTACTACAGATTGATTTTGTTCTGTTTTATTTCTATCTATACCATTCACTTCAGTTTTTGATATTTATGACCCATATTAATATGCTTTCTACTTTTATGAAGTTGTGTGTATATATATATATATATATATATATATATATATATATATATTTATATTTATTTATTTATAATTTTTTTCTTATTTATTTACTTTAACCTGTCCACCCAGTACCTTTACCTGCACTGTAAAGAAAGCTGTGGTGCCGAAAAAAAGCAACAAAAAAAGTTAAATAAAAGGCAGTTAAATTACTGAAATTTACTGTAGAATAACAAACGTTAAATTTCAGAAATTTCCTTGAATAAAAATTTCTGGTAAATTTCTGTAATGTTATGTCTGTTATTTTACGGTAATTTTCTGTAATTTAATGGCCTTTATTTCCGTCTTTTTTCTGGCACCCCAGCTGCACTGTAAAAAAAAATCTGGAATGTTACGGTTTATTTCCGGCAGCTGGTGTGCAGGAAATAAACCGTAAAATAACGGCTCTACGTAAACGTAAATTACAGAAATTACTGTAATTTACATTACAGTAACGTAAATTACAGAAATTTAAATTTAAGTAAGTTTCTGTAATTTAATGTCTGTTATTTTACAGTAAACTTCTGTAATTTAAGGGCTGTCATTTTATCGACACCCCAGATGCTAGAAATAAACCGCAAAATTATGGATTTTTTTTACTGTGTGGCAGAAAAAACAACAAAAAAAACATAAAATTATGGATTTTTTTAGAGTGTGCTTGTATCAGTTTTTCTTGCTTCAGTTTTTTCATTTCTGTTCTTTGTTTTTCCCTCTTTATTTGTATATGTTTCAATGTAATTTGTGTACCTCTTTGCAGAATAAAAAAGAAACAAAACAATACTAAATATAGAAATAAATTGTTAATTTAGTGATCCCAGATACATTTATAAGTTATAGATAGACTTTTTAGTGATGTTTAGCGCAACTGTATTGTTGTTTGTTGACTTTTCATAGTAATATAGTTAAATAGTAACAGTATAATTGTAATAATTATTTTTACACTTATTATTAGCAATTTATAAATGTTATTATTTATTAACACTTGATAACGCTTAATGAAAATATTTTTAAAGCATTTAAAACATTTGAGCATATATAAATATGTTAGAATATGTATATTAGATCATAAATAACATGAAACAACAAAGGGAAATATATTTCTGTTGTTTATTAGTAGGCCCACATGGAATCTGCGTGCAGAAATCTGCAGATTTCCGCAGATTTTTAGCCCATAATTGAGCCTATGTATTTACTTAAATGTGTGTACATTTATATTTATTCAGTTTTTTCTTAATTTCACTAATATTATTGTGATATAATAACAATAATATTAAAATTTTCATATGATTTATTTGCAATACAGTCTGTAAAGTCATATTTTCTGTCTTTAAGTAGATATATTATGAGAGACTTGCTTTGTTTACTAAATAAGTGGATCTAATTGGATTTGCATTGTAAACATTAAATAAAAGTAAAAAAATATTTTTTTTTTCATATATTAAGGTTTTAGCTATGATACTCCTAAAATCATTTCGCATAAATCTGCACATTTTTTTATGAAATTCTCAGCAGAAATAGCAAAAAATGTCTGCAGATTCTGTCTGGCCTTATTTATTAAGTTTGGTTAATGCATGGAAGTCTATTTCAGAGTAATAATATTTAATAAATAATACATTTATTAAATAATACTAATTATACTTTTATATAGGTGGTTCATTCGCTGTGACAACCCCCTGATTAATAAAAGGACTAACCAGAAAAGAAAATGAATAAATTAATACTTTTATATACTTCTATAATACTATTTATATAAAATAGTATGTTTAATAGTGTAATAATATAGGATGTTATATAAAAATAGAGACTGTAAAGACAATTACAGTTTAACAAATCTGTACAATAACCACTTTTTTAATTTAAAAAGCAAATCATCACATTATGATTTATAAAGAATCATGTTACAGAAGACTAGAATATGATGCTGGAAATTTAGCTTTACATTACAGAATGTATTATTGCATAAAATGTAAAAATCAAAAATATATTTATGACAGTACCTTTTTTACTGTATTTTGTGTATAATAAATGCTGCCTACGTGGGCATAAGCAACTTTTTTTTTTCCTAAAAAGACATATTTATTCAGTTTTTAAATTAATTTCACTAATATTATTGTGATATAATAATATTCATATTAAAATGTTCATATGATTTATTTACAACACAGTTTGTAAACTCATATTTTCTGTCTTTTAGTAGATATATTATGAGACTTGCTTTGTTTACCAAATAAGTGTATCTAATTGAATTTGCATTGTAAACATTAAATAAACGTTTAAAAATAATATTTTTTATTTCATATATTAGGATTTTAGCTATGATAGTCCTAAAAACATTTAGCATTAATCAGATTTTTTTTCTTTTTTACAAAATGCTCCGCATAAATAGCAAAAAATGTTATTTATTAGGTTTTGTTAATGCATGGAAGTCTATTTCAGAGTAATGAGTAAAAAATACTAATTATACTTCTAAATACTTCTATAATACTCCATATTTTTGAGATGCAATTAGTTGGATTTGTTAAACATGTTAAAAATGTTGTATCATATATCTTGTGTTTAAAAAGTTGTCATAGATGGTCTTTTATGCTGTGTTTAGGAGTCAAAAAGCATCAGCGTATTGAGTGGTTTGTGTGATCTGGATGCAGACGCAGTGTTTGTGACTCTGTTCAGCTGATAAGTGTTTATCTGCCGGATGTTGTGCCAGTGCTGGAGCTGTGGATGGAGGCTGTTGTGGTTTAGTGGGCGGCTGGAAGGCACATGGATGCCTGCAGGTGTGGCAAATAGCCTAATCCCACTTTAATCTGCTCAAACTCTGTGTAAATAAGTGATTAGAGAGTGACACATGCATGCTGATCATCCACAGCCCACAGACACTCATTTCTCTATTTAGGTCTTTAGTATATTGGTGCATCACTTAAATGCTATTGGGAGGAGATTAGCTTTCTAAATGATGTTTAAGTAGCAGTTATTATAAAACTCTATTTTTTAAATGAATTTATACTGCAAACTACACTATATGTATTTGTTAGTGTGTAAATATTTAGTTTTATTCAAATGTACCAAATTCATATTACTTTTTTTTTTTAGAAAAGATGTGGTCAAATCATCAGAGTTAGTTTTGATCATATGCTTTATAGCTTTTTATGCTATATGCTTTTATAGAGTTAATAATATTTTCAAAACTAGAATTCCTAAATGAGCTTTTAAATGAGCTTTTAATTATTATTATTATTATTATTATTATTATTAATTTATTTATTTATTTTTGTTTGTTAATAACCATGCTAAGCAATTTACCATGTTTTCCTTGCACATGTATACCATGTTTACCTACTTTGGAGTTCTAATATTTCACATTTTATATTAACGATACAAGAAATTTCATTTAAGTTTTTTTTTTTTTGTACAAATAACACAAATTATGTAGTTATTTGGAGAGTCACATGATATTTTACAGCAGTTTGTAATGTTCTTTGTTGGTATTGTCTTTATCATTCTTTATTATGTTAAAGTTATTTTGGTTATTTAAGGGATAGTTTACCCAAAATTTAAATCCTGCCATCATTTATTCACGCTTTACTATTTCCAAACCTGTTTGACTTTCTTCTATTAAACACACAAAAAAGATAGTTTGAAGAAAGCTGAAAAACATTGACTTCCATGGTACTTGTTTTTCCAACTGGAAAAGTCAATAGTATCTTAATAATAACAATATCTTTTTTTAAAGGTGCAGTATGTAAGTTTGACACCCAGTGGTTGAACTAGGTATTGCACTCCTGGATCAAAACAAACGCAAGCGCAGGTTGCCAGATTGATGACAGTGACGAGTGATTTAAACAGTTTTTTAATTAAAAGCAACAACACCCGATAGAAAGAATATTTTCCATATTAAAATAAGTCCTAAATAATACCTTGAATATCTAATATTGATATATTAGAAACGGCTTCTATTTCTCACTGGTGAACAACAGAAAACTATGACAATGATCACCTCAAGTACATCTCATGTGCTTTATTCAGTGCTAAATGCTAACAATGTGAGTTTGAATGCCATTTTACATGACATTTATTGCCATATTCTGAAAGCAGCAGCAGATAGCAGATAGTAACAGTTTGAAATTGAACTTTTAGAACTAAACACATATGAGCGATTCAGCATCTACATTTAATGATGTTAAAGAGGGTTAACATGTATTAAATAGATTCTAAACCTTACCGTTTCGTGAGTGAGTGCATATTCTGTGCTTCTGAATGGCTGTATTTAAATTTCGGTGGTGTTTGGTCTGGTGCAAACAGCCAAATTGCTTATCACTGCGTATCTCATCACCAAGCGTGTTGTTAGGACACACAGTTACAATGTAATCTGCTCACCTAATGTTTAAGTTCATAATATTTATATCATTTGCTAATTAATAACATCAGGTGGAACTCTAAATCTGCGTCTCATTTCAGAGTCTGCTACTGTCCACCAGAGATCGCATTTCGATCATGAACGCATGCTTTCAGAGCCTTTCTGAATGAATAAATGAATGAATAAAATACACGTTTTTTCACCAAGGCAACCTGGGGTGCTGAAATATAATTGGCTAAACTAGCATTGGGCAGGTTAAAATGACCAAAATAAAGACAGCGTTGCGGCACGGAAAACACATTTTCAATGCAGAATATCTGACTTCAGCATTGTTTTTTAGATAAACAAGTATGTTCACTTGGCATATTTCTTAAATATCTGCAAGCATATTACAGTATTTTAATGCGTTAGAATAATCAAAAACGTACAGCACCTTTAATGTCCAACAGAATAAAGTAACTTTATTCCATAAATATTAAAATCCATTTGAGGGTGAGTAAATAGTGAGTACATTTTTTATCTCTGGGTTAACTGTCCCTTTAAAATGTTTAGTACACACAAAACAATTCTCACTGTAAGGATGTTTGTGCAGCCCAAAGTGAATAAATTGTTCTATAACATTGGTACATGTTGATTAAAAACTTCATTAAAACAAAACCACAAATCCATCTGAGTGCCTTAGGTGGCCTTTATTTTACAAAACACTCAAATCTGCATAAACCCACAGAGCGACTGAAATGCCTGAATTTTATCGCATGCGTCCTGCTGCTGTCTGTGTCATATGTGAGATGCAGACATCCATGTTCCAGAGGAGCCCGACACCACAGGCGATCGTCTGCGCGTCTGCGACTGGCCATATGTTGCACGTCCTCGTGTCGTAGCTTAAGGGAGATGCTTCCCTCGAGATGAGAGGTTATTGTAGTTTGAAATGAATCCCTCATTCCTCCCCCTTTCCCATCATGCTCCAACCCCCTCAGCATCTCCCGTTCTCATGGGATCCAAAGCCAAAAACGCAGGAGTCTTGATCAAACAGGTAGTCACCACCAAATGCTGTCAGATGGCTTTGGTTTCGCGCCCGGTCGTCTAAAAAAAAAGAGAAAAATAAAGCGAAAACAGGCCGCTTCAGTTGCCGAGCCCCTTTCATCTGCCTCCAGATGTGGTTTAATTTACTGCGACTTGGCTAATTATGGTAATTAAGGATTAATTACTGTTAATTACTTTCGCATAAACTCATCACCAGTCAAAGAGCGGAGCCTTATGAAATGTGCCACGCGTGCAAACACACACCGTGGGGACCCGGGCGAGCGCGCAGGGGCTCCTTTACATGCTGGCGCTCATATAGAGGGCCTCTTTAGGGCCACAACAGAGCAAGGTTATTGCTCTCGCACCGTCACCTCTGCTCTCAAACACACCTGCAAACATCAGCATCAAAGTAGGACAGACTGTCAGACCTGCAAACTCAGTGCTTTTAGAGATTGACTCTTTTTACATGGACATCAGTAACCTAATTATTTGCCATAATTTGAATAAAACAATATTATGATTAAGGTGTTTACATATTTGAATGTTCCTTTCATGTTCCTGAGCTTGATTAAAATCATTACGTCATCTTTTAACACTAGTTTTCTTCAGCGTTTCACACATCAACAATTACTGTTCATTATAGCACCGTTGTGATTTAGAGTTTTTCTTTTTTAATTTTGAGTTCAACTGCAGTTAATTCTCACACTATGTGTGCAAACAGACGATGATGTATACAAATTCTTAAGTAACAGGCCACCTCTGGCATTTAATTCACCAACTTTTCATTCATGCCACCGCGACAAAGCCATTTCAAAGTTAAGGCATTTTATGATGTCCATTTTTTTCAGAATTGTCAGCATACTCATCACCATACGCGCACCAAAATGCTGCTCTCTTGCTAGATATCATTCCCATTTGTTTGTCGTCAAACGCCTGACAACTGCCATGTGTGCCTCCTGTCCTTTGTGCCAATGTAGCAAAAAGTACTACACATGGTTATGTAATGTAATGTGTATTTATATAGATCATTCATTGTGTATGGCTATACACCCAAAGCGCTTCACAATCATGAGGAGGGGTCTCTCCACAGCACCACCAGTGTGGAGCATCCACTTGGATGATGCGACGGCAGCCACAGGACAACGGCGCCAGTGCCGAGAGGGAATTTAGCCAGGGGATACACTGGGGATACACCCCTACTCTTTACGAGAAGTGCCATGGGATTTTTAATGACCACAGAGAGTCAGGACCTAGGTTTAATGTCTCATCTGAAAGACGGTTATTGTTTGATTAAGGTGTTTACATGTCAGTACTGCACTTCAATAATGCAACTAAAATAGGAATACTCCACATGTCATGATACGACCTCTGATTATGACTTTTGTCGGATTAATGTCATCAAAAATCTCTGTTTACATGGTAGACTCTTATTCAGAGTATTGTCTTAATCATATTAAAATCGAAGTATTTGGTGTCCATGTAAATGTACTCATTGATGTTTGACGACTAATTCACTCAATAGATATTAGCTATGTTTTCATTCAAAGATGTGATTTGGACTTACAACATGTCCTAACAGCAAACGACGTGACAAGATTCCAGCGACGAGCAGTTTGGCTGTTCGATGCGACACAACAAAAACATTTAAATTCCAGAGTGATTCAGAAGTGCAGAATAGTGCACTGAACCCCCAATAAAATGGTAAGATTTTTAATTAAATTAAAACATAGTAAACCTCTTTAGCAGTATTAAGTACACGCTGAGTGACTAATATTGGTTGTTTTGTACTAGGCATGAACGGTTATCAAGATATACTGTGGTTTGGAAAATCAAGGTTTTAAAATCGCCAAAATTTTCTGCTATACTACGGTATATGTACAATTTTTTTTATGAATTTATTTAGCTCAACAGTATCTCCTGCTAAAAATATTTCCCAAGAATTTATTTTAAATAGTAAAGAAATATGTGTTTTGTAAACTAATGAAGACGGCAGAAGTCAATCATTCATTTAAATTATTTAGCCCGACATGTTTACTGTTACAAAATATTATAAATGTTTCTCAGAATAAAATATAGTGTGTTCAATGAAAAAAAAGATTTAGTTTTTTTACCCAGACATTAAAAGAATATATTTTAGAGCAGCACTCACAATACTGTGATACCGTGAAACCATAATATTTTTTTATCCAAGATCATCATCACGTCAGAATCTTATACTGGCCCATGCCTAGTTTGTACTGAGGCACAGTTCTAACGTTGATTTTCAAACTATATGTGTGCTTGTTATTTTATCTTCAGGGCCTGATGTAATCTATCTGCTGCTGCTGTTAGTATGTCAACAAATGCTATGTAAAATGGCATTCAAACTCACATTGGTAGCTTTTAGCACTGAATAAAGCACTTAATAAGCTCCTGAGGTGATCATTGTTATAGTAGTTTATGCTGTTTCTCAGATGTGACGTCACATAAATATAAACCATTCATTCATTCATTCATTTTCTTTTCGGCTTAGTCCCTTTATTAATCCAGGGTTTTCTCAGCGGAATGAACCACCAACTTATCCAGCACGTGTTTTGTGCAGTGGATGTCCTTCCAGCCACAACCCATCCCAGGGAAACATCCATACACACTCATTCACATTCATACACTACGGACAATTTTAGCTTACCCAGTTTACCTGTACTGCATGTAATTTGGACTGTGTGGGAAACCGGAGCACCTGGAGGAAACCCACGCGAACGCAGGGAGAACATGCAAACTCTACACAGAAACTCCAACGTCGCCTAATATAAACCATTTCTAAAATAAATTTAAAAAGTCTAGCTATCCCGGATGGTTAGGACAAACTTTTTTGGACATGGAAAAGATACCTCATTGTTGCCTTGTGAAGCGTGTAATTAGGGCACAAAAGTGGATTATTGCATACAACATTAAAAACAAAATCATCACTTAGTGATAAACTGGCTGTAAATATCAAAAAGAAGAATGAAATTTGCTGAAGTAGGAAAATTGCCTTTTTTTAGAGACCATTCTTTTAGAGCGCAGCCTCTAACTACAATTCTGGGAGGTTTTAATACTGAACCACTTTGATCACAGACTTTGGCTAAGGGACAAGATTTCAGATGTTTTGCAATGTGGTCGATCTACTGGTTTGTTCATTAATCGCCGTCCCTTCGCACCATTGTGTTATCACATGATCTGTTAAAACAAAATCGCATTACTTTTTTGACATGCTTGCTGAACTTTTATGGCTTAATGTGTTTCCATTTTAGTTTGTGTGGTTTTTATCTTATCAGACAAAAAGTTTATCCCACTGAGTTGTGTGCATTTGTTTTTTCACATTTTCAACATTGTTGAAAACATATTCAACATTTCACGTTCACATTTTCAACATTGATTTGCACATATTGGCATGTCCATTAAGCATTTACTTATGTTAAAGAGCAAAATGCGCATAAAAATATGTGGATGGAAATAGCTATTGAAGCGCTAGAAGTAATTTACCTTTAGATTTTGGTGATTTAACTATATATTTATCTAAAATCAACCAGCTGATATTATCTAATGACTTGTGTTTGTTGAACCCTTATTGAATCCTTCTTCCTTGCATACAAAAAAATTAAAATTGAGATGTTTAGAAAAATGTTATCGCTGCTTTTTTAGGACCAAATCTGTCATTGGTGACTATGAAAGCAAGTTATGGTTTCAGGAGTTCGCCTCTTAGTGATGTAATTTCCTGCTTTATGTGTTTTGCTCTTCATATTTTTACAACAATAAGATTAGCTTGAGGTACAGTATTGTCAAAGGTCAAAAAAAAAAACTAGAAGACTTCAAAAATCAGAGTTATGTTTTAAAAACCATGATGTACTTAAACAGAAACATTATTCCTTTGCATTTTTGAAAATATACTGTACATTAGCAGATAATAAAATAAAAATGATTACAATTGATATATTGTGTATGCAGGGGCACATGATATTAGAAACCCGAATGACTTTATTTAATCCATTAAAAATATATATATAAAAAAAATGATTTAAAGAATGTTCTTGCTGCTCTTTTGACCACAGTTGTCATGTGAGTTCATGAAGTTGTTCATGTGAGTTCTCCTCTCAATGATTTAATTATATTTTTCATGTTTCCTCCCTGCATATTTTTAGAAAAAAAAATCTGAAAAAATCTTTAGGTACAATATATCTAAAAAGATCAGGGTTATGTTAAAGCAGTTTACTTAAAAAACACTGTTTATTTGATTTATAAAAACATTAATGCACATACAAGTACAGAAATGACTAAAACTGATGTATTACACATACCTCCGTGTGTTTTTAGAAAGTTGAATGACTTTATTTCTAAAAAAAAATTTAAAAAAAACAAATGGAGATGTTTTGAAGAATGTACCCACTAGGGCTACACAATATTGGAAAAATTTGACATTGCGATATTTATATAAACCCTAACCCTAACTACAGTCTTAAATACACAATAGAGCGAATGTTAAAGTGAAATAAAAAGTGCTTTATGGTTTTCTGGGGAGAGTCTAACAGTATTCAGATACAAAAACTGAATAATCAAATGTAAACGAGCATTGTATAGTCTTCATCATATACAGTAAACAATTCAATTACATGTCTATTTTTAAACGTCTTTATGGTCGTTATGTTCTCTATGTGCTTTAAACTCTTTAATTGTTCACATAAGCCTTAAATACACATGAACACGTAACATTTTTACTCTATAATAGTTTGATTTTGCAGTGACTACACAAATCTAATGTGTTTTGACCTGTGGATTCTGGTCAGCTATAAACCCAACTAAACATTGCATATCTTGCGATGTGACTATTGCGGACACACACCTTGCAATATCCATGCTCAAACGATTCTTATGTACTGAGAATGAATGATGATCACAACTGTCATAAGTGATTATCAAGGGAAGTTTTTTGGATACAATTTTAGTATCCTTTTGTTCCTATTCATGAAATAGGAATAATTTACGTTATTAGTGCTTTATAGCTTATTGCATTTATTCAATCTCAAAGGCAGTGATTTAATTAAGTAAATGTATGCACTGTGGGGTTCTGATTAAAGTGCATCACTGTGTTCATTTGGGTGTATTTCTTTGCCAGCAAACCACCACAATAAAAATGTGAATATTTATAGCTTTAAAATGTATCAAGACATACAAACTTCAATAAGTATTGAAGTATTTTAACTGTTATTTCTTTTTCTTTTAATATAATATTCATATACTGTTCAAAACTTCACCCTTTTTTTTAACAATGGTTTATTATTTCCAAATTTATCGATTTAAGGCCTCTGATAAAGTTACTATTGCAATATAGATTGTATGGAAATTAAACAGAATATCACTATGCCATGTTTTTAGTTTATTATTATTATTAATATTCATATATTATTAATATTTAATTATTAATATTAGTTTATTTATTATTTATTATTGTTTTATTTGAATTTTACTACAGTATAACGATAATGCTAAATAAATAGTTTTAGAGTTCACACCACAACTATAACAGTAACAGCAGTGACACTGTAATGTTAAAATCCCTTAGACTTAGAATGTCGAGTGACACAATACACAACAATATTTTGTGTTTATGTGGCTGCCAAAACAGTTATGGCTACAATATCATATAGTCCCTGTTCTCCATCCACTTTTAGTATAGGAAAAAGAGCAGCATAAACATTCTTCAAAACATCTCCTTTTGTGTTCCCCGAAAGAAGGAACGTCATACTGGTTTAGAACAACACAAGACTGAGTAAATGAGAATACAATCCCTTCAAAGCTCTCTTTTCCGCTTTATGTGTGTCAGCCTTCAAGTATAACTGCAGGTATTTATTCGAGGAGAAAGATGACTTGATTTCCTTGGCGGCTGATTGTTACAGAGAAATTCCTCACTAACATGCAATCCTCATAAAGGAAGCAATATATCGAGAGCTGGCGGATTCCCTAAGGAGCAGAGATTAAGTCATACGCACCTCTCCCTTTAGTAAACAGGCACCACACGCATGCAAAGGGATGACAGAGAGGAAACCATTCGGCTCCGGCTCGATTAGATTAGCAAAATTCACTGGGAGAGGAGAAGGGGGGAGAGAGACACAAGCGTGCATAATTAATTCTGACTTTGATCACTGTCGCTGTCTTTCAAAGGGATCATTTCCCATCTCCAGCTCTTTAAGAGACAGACATTATAGAGCAACTCCGGAAACTCAATACGTATTTGTTAGAAGCCAATACAGAGTGTCAAAGTAGCATTTTAGGGTGTATTCGTCGCTATTGTATACATCTCAATGTTATTTTGGTCTTGACCAGAAAGAAAAATTATACTTTTGGTCTTGATTCATTTAGAATGTTGTTTTTAAGATGCAAAAACTAAATGGCGTTTAGTGATATGTTAGTTGAAATTAGGCTAGTTCGAAAATATGTGCCTCCTCAGCCCACATTGTTCCAAATGTAAAATACGTTGCTTCGGGTATGTTTGCTTGCACGTTTCAGATGGCAAATGCACTAGATAGTGTTGTCTATATTTTTGTGAATCTGAAATTACTGGCACTTTTTGTACATTTGTTAAATTTTTCAGAAACACATCCTTCTTGTACACATTTACAAGAACTCAGACTTGTTGTACAGATCACCTAGCGAATTACTGACCTAAATCTTTCTCTAAACGTAACCGATAGTGTTCTCAAAATGTAGTTTTAACTTGATTTTACATAGTTTGTGTCTTTTTTGTTAAATTGTGCCTTCTCAGAGTTAAAGCCAAGCGTTTTGCACCACAAGTACAACCCTGTACAAGGTGAGCTACTGAGCAAACTGGCCACGCCAGTAATGTTGTCCATATGAAGAGGCAAATGTGTTCGATTACAAATCATGGATACTGTTTGGCAAAGAACAGCAGGTTAATAGTCTTTTATTGTTCGATAATATATTACATTGCACTGTCCTGTCACATTTATTTTACCTTGAAACTGCAGTCAAATATACTGTATGTTTAAGTATGTTTTCACAGTTACACATAAATGTAGGCGGAAGCATATATTTCCAATGAGCATGTGTTGAACAATGCTGGATGTGTTCTGAAGGTGCTTGTTGTAATGCATTTACATTTTTATATATATATTTTTTTGTCGGTTGATAGCTCGTGAAGAGTTTATAAAATTTGTAACAGAGTCAAAATAGCACCAGTAAGTCCTCTATTGCACAAAAACAGACACATTTCTGACAGCTGTAGTGAAATGTCTAATGGACATCATTGATACTATAATGGGAAAAAGCATTCATCGTCCTTTTCTTCATACTGCATGTTTTTCTTCTTTTTCTTCCCCATGTTCTTCATCGTCTTCTTCTCATTCTTCTTTTCCTGTTTCAGTCAAACTGCAGGATAGTTTGTTAAAGGGTCACAAAACACATATATTTGTCCCACGCTGCTAAAAACATTATTATGACACATATATTTCACAAAAAAGTGACAATATTATTTCGAGGAAATTTGTTCTTCAAATTTTGAAGCTAAGTCACGGTGATGGACACGGCTGGATGTCTGTACCAGCGGGTACAATCTGACGTTTTTGAGCTTTCAGCATTAATTCATGAGAAAGACTTGGTTCGAACCAATCAGCGCGCTCTATTGTAAATGAGATGCAACTTCATTAATATTCATGATAGCCTCGAAAAGTGTTTTTACCTGTTACAGTGTTCAGACGGCTACGTAGACACCACGTTGTGTTGCCAACCGTAATTTAAACAAATGGAAGAAGAAGAATTGTTTGGAGACATGGGTTGTCAGTGTTGCGTTTATAAATGTGCTGTAACGAAGGTTTTGTTTTCAAATCCCCACTATGAGAGCGCAGCTGGACTCGTGTGGATAACAGTGGTCTGCTAACATTCACCAAAAATATGTTTGTTAGGAACATTTTTTTTACCCGAGAGCTTTTTGCATCTGGAAATGGTGAAATCAGGATTTGCCACTTGTCTTCTTTTTAAAAAAGACAGTTTCCAGTTTGTGTTGATTGTCCTGTCTCTACAGATTTGGTAAGTGTGCGATCAGTGTTCTTTGTTCATGTTTATTCAGAGGCAAAGTTAGTTCGTATAGTCAGCAGTACTCTTTCAGTTTTTAAAGACATACCTTAGTTAAAATTATTTATTTACGAAGTTTACAGTACGCTAATATCACTACAATATTATGGACTGAAAGATCCGCTGTAAATGCTGCTCTCTGATTAGTAAACCTAATTAGATTCTTACCTATGTGAAGAATTTTTGCCACATTTTGTGACAGGATTGTAACAGAATGAAATGTCTGTCACTTGTTTTTTTTTTTTGTTATCTATGGAATAATGGAAATAAATGCTGTTCTAATGGAACTACGGGGTACTAGAGGGCGCTAGTCAGACAACTGGAATGTATAATAGGTAAAGGGGGGAATGAAGACGTAGATTCAGTTGTGGTAGAGGGAACGCATGGTCCCTTGCAGCTACTTCAAACTGTTTGTTTGTAAAGTCCTAGTTGGGAAAACTTGCGTTTTAAGCTCAGCTTCCTTATTGTCTTGATAATTGAATGTTGGGAAATTGTATTGGTATGACGTTTTGGATACCATCATGAGGTTTCATTCATCCATTATCTGCAAGTATACAAAAGTAGACCAACATATTTCAACGGACTCAATGTTTTTTTGTTTTTTTTACTCTGAATAAGTGACCAGTTTTTTTTTTTCTGATGCTTAACTTAAGGAAAAGATCATCATCCAACAGATACAACTTTTTTTTTTTTTTTGAGAGAAGTTTCAAAGATATTGGGGGTTTCTTAACTTTATTTTGGGTACAATATTAAGAAATATCTAAGAAATAAAATACATATGCATAGAACAAATAATTGCTGGTATTGGTATTTGACTTTAAATCCTAGTGGTTAACCCTTTTATCATGTATACTTTGAATAAAATAATGAAAAGTTACAGGATATTCTATACACATGGCTTTCTGACGCTACCTACCGAGTGCATCTAAGTGCATCAGAGTTGTGGTTCATGGCAATTTAAGATGGGGAATGAAAACCATCTTTTTAAGCATGATAGCAAGGTTCAAATGGATGCATTCACACTTGTTCTGTTGAACCACTCAATTTTTGTTTCTGTTGTAAGACTGCAGAAGGTTTCTCTTATCTTGCTTTTGACTATTTTCATTACATGTATTACAAAAGTATTGCTTTATCTAATTTAAGCCTATTTATTAAAAAAAAAAGATATTGGCTGAATAATAGGCATATTCACCAAATAGACTTAATAGAAGTGACTACAAGACAATGACAAACCTTTTACATGCAAAATGACCTGGACAGCATCCGTTTTGGACTGGACGCTGTTTTAAGTTCATTCTGTAAGCCATTTCCACCTGCAATGTAGGTTTTGACAACTGTTTGAATGTTTTTCATCAGTTCAGGCACAAGGAAAACAGTTATAAAACGATCTGCTGCTGCAATACATTTAGCAAATACACAAAAGTAAAAAAAACTGACATTGTTGGATAGAAGATTTATTGTGAGAATTCGTCACTGTAAATAAAATTACTTCTATTTTTTTTTTCTTGCACTGCTGAATGTTCGCTGTTCCTCAATATGCTGTGTGTAAGCTATCATAGTCAATCTAACGGAATAGAAATACCACAAAGTATTGTTTTCCCCTTGAAACTTAAAAGGAGGCAAGCCAAAGATGTTGAAACCACTGTTATACCTGATGTACTTTTATGTTTTGTACTACTTTTTCATTCATACTGAAGGTATAATCAATTGTTTTCCAGATATCTCTTACCTTTAAAGCATCCCTGACAAGATGGTTTGCCATTAAACTGAATTTCTCTGCAGTGCTGCTGTGCTGCTTTAAGTGTTTATTTTTGAAAGGATTCTGAGTGGCTGTCTGTGTGTTTCATTGTTTATCAGCTGGAAAAAAAATAATATTTCTGAAAGTGTTTTCAAATATCTTGTTTCTTTGTATTGCTGTATAAACTATTGCTATATTATGAAAATGATTATCAGAGCTATATCTTTGTAGTTATTGTGCTTGGGTCAAACTACACCCTTGCAGACAAAATCTATTTGAACTTTCAGTGTTTAGATTTGTATTTGTACTCTCAGATGCTGTATGATGGTTTATGTGTCATATACCATGAACTAAATGAGCTGTTCTCATGCTTTCTTGTCCCTGTGATGTGTCCTGGCAACATACCCAAGCGAAAGATATCTAATTTAGCCCAAAGGCTATAAAAACTCGGTTAGCTTAATGCGCCAAGCTGAAGTCTGATTAGATTTAGCGAGGTACATTTCCGAGGCACCTTAAAAGACAAGACTTTGACTGCCTGAGGACACTTTGCGTCGGCTGTTTTGAATAACAAATTCTTTTAATGAAGCTCTTTAAGTAGGAGTGCGTAGCTCGGAATTGTCTTGTGCACCAGACTGCCTGGTGGAGGCTTGCTAATGCTAATCACGGTTATTAGCCGTAGCTCGGGGGCCAGTGGCGTCCCAGCTCTCTCCTCAAAGGCGTCTCGCTGACCACTGTTCGTGGGAAGGGGGGAGGAGGGACAAGAAATGGAAAAACGGGAGCCACCAAAGCTGCGTAATGTAACGCCTGTCATCTCGGCTCCCACCAGCTGTCATCACGCCAATGGACTCCAGTTTATTTTTTTAATTGACACCGTACTTTACCATTCCATTTCAGCTCGTTTAGCGTCCTCCTCTGCGTTTTCAGTTTTCATTTTGTCACTCTCTAATTCCTTAAGCATTTCTGTTATTCGCCCTGTCATTTCTTACAGTCAAATCGGAACATACTTTATATTACTTAACAATGATATTATTTGTTCATCTTCTAGTCTTTCCGAATCTGTAAGTCATCCATCCATCCGTCCGTCCATCCATCCATCCATCCATGACTCTCAACACTATCTATCTGTCTGTCGGTCTGATTTTTGTTTTGATGAACTATTATTTTAAAACCAGAATATTTAGCTTACTATATATCAGGGGTTTATCATTTTAACTAAATCTTTCATAAAATTATAATATATAATAACCTGGGCCAGACGGAATCTGCTGATGTTATTTATTTTTTTCTTATTTTGTGTATTGTTTTGTTCAAATTTGTTCACTTTACTATTGCTTCTTAGAATTTAGTATAATATCTGCATATTTTTGCAGAATGATTGAAAGTATAGGAACTGAAAAATACAAGTTTGTTTATTTTTATTTATAGATTACAATGCCAATTCAATTTGAACCACTTGTTTGGTAAAGAGGACTACATTAAATATTCAATATTTTATACACCACATTTCTCATCAGTCAGTAAGAGGTTAATACATTTATTTAGCAAGGATGACTTGTGTTACAATGTTACAAATGTTTGACAAAAACATTCACAAAAAAAAAAAAAAAACTTTTTATAGATACTAATGCTATGATATGGTTCTAATAACTAATAAATATATTATGGTACTATTTTTTTCATGGAATAATGGCCCCAGATTTTAAAACATTGTGTATTATAGATGTATTGTCAGCCTGATCTCACGAGAAAACGTAAGTATTTTATGTTTTGTCAGTTTAGTGGCCAATTCGTATGAAAATGTACGATTTTAAAAAGGAGGCGTGTCCCCCAACCCAGTCCCTAAGCCTAACTGTCATTGGGTGATGTGCAAATCGTACTAAATGGTACTTATTAGATCGTACAAATTCATACGAATTAGCCACTAAATCAAAAAGTTACAAATTGCTGTGAGATTGTGTTGGTATTGTTTATGTGTGTAGGTGTTTATGATGTGTCGCTAACACTGAATGCAGCACATCTGCCAAACACATTTCCTCAGCACAGACAGAACGGGAAGAGTGAAGAGCAGAGAGCTGTGCTGAATGAATGAGTCTGGATGCTATTATTCAGCCTGTACCAGAGAGAGACTCTGTATTCAAGCTGTGTAATGAATGATGGCTGTGTTACATTAGCATGTCGCTGGTGCTCTTTTGGTCTCAGGGACGGGTTGGTGACAGGCCCACCACGACACAGACAAGACCGAGAGAAAAGCAGAAATACAGAGCAAACTCAATATATAAACCCAGAGATGTAAAAAAAAAAAGTACAATATGTAACATATACTGCATACATTTTGTTTGGTAGGTTTTCCATTCAGGGTTTCAAGTCAAATTATTATTTGGAAGAAAGTGTTGTTTGCTTTACTATGATATATAGAAATAGAATTGTTTCTTGAGTTATTTTTACCTCGTTATTTGATGTTTGTTTTACTTAAAGAAAGTTTCACTGGGTTTATTTTGATCATTTTACTTATTATAGCATATTTTTATTACAATAGGATAACATACTGACACAAATGTGATAATGAAGTACCTAACTAAACATAGAGACCTCAACACTTTGTGCGCAATGCACAATGGCAGTGTCGTGAGTATGCAGTGATTTATTATTTTGCAAGTGTTTTTTGAGACCTGTGACTATGTGAGGGTTTTAAAAGCATTCAGGCATAAGAAATTGTACTGTTTGACAAATTAACAATGATTAATTTTATTGAGTTGTTTGTAAAAAAGAAGACTATGCAGTATTATTTACATTTGATTATTCAATTACTGTATACCTGGATATAGTTTGACTCCTCTGAAAACAATACTTTTGCAGAATAGAATAAAACAATAAACATGGTGTCCGCGAGGTCTTAAAAAGTCTTAAAATGTCTTAAATCTCAAAAGCTTAATTTTAAGCCTTAAAAAGTCTTAAATCTACTGAAATATCGTCCTGTAGGTCTTAAATCTTTAACAGGTCCTACTTTTCCTTTGTTAATGTATAGCTATAATCTGGCCATTACCACACCCATACAATCACCAACAATTCCAATCTAAATTAAACGTTTACCTCTTTATTTAAAATAGCATTTAATTACTTTCTTTACAGTAACATTTGTTTAAAAGTTCTTCATTTATTTACTGCTAAGGGTACTGGCCTGACATACATTTTTTTTTATTATTAAATTATTATTATTGTAGACTGAAGTAATTGACAGCTATGTTTTGTTCGGTTATAGGGTTTGTGAATGGATATATTAAAAAATGAATAAAAAATATATTATATATTTAAAAATTAATTAATTAATGAAAAAAAAACATTGATAGGGCTAGTGACATTTTTTCCAACTGGAATATTAAAAAATTACATAGCATTTAGCCCTGTATACGTCTAAAATTTCATTCATAAAGGTCTTAAAATGTCTTAAAAATTTTAGCTGGGTGAAACTTGCAGAAACCCTGATAAAACAACATTGCAATGTTATATATTTCCAATTTCATGCAGTCCTAGTGCTAACCACTGAGCCACCGCGCCGCCCCCTAAACCGACCAACACAAACCAATTTAAAACACTTTAAATAAACCTAGAAAACAGTCAAAAATGCCAAACCTCCCAGTGCAAGATGGGAACATCAGTATCTAAAAGAATCAAAATATGAGAGAGAAAGAATCACTGTAAACATAGCAAAAATTCCAAGTAAAATATAGCTCCAGATAAAAGGTTAAACATATTTTCCTTTTTTTTTTTATTTTTTAACTAAATTATAGAAAATTTAAATTCCAATAGTTTTTTGTACTATTATTTACTTAATCACATAATTATATTTTATCAGTTCAACCTAACACACAAAGTTGTCATTTTCAAATTCACTTTGTTTACTTACTGTTTATGTACTGACGTACCATTGCTTAAGTAATGTATTGTATATACTTACCATTACTTACAATAGTTTAGTTTCCACCAAAAAATTTAAAGCAGCAGTTATAAGATATTTTCATTACTCTGTATATATAATATAATATAATATAATATAATATAATATAATATAATATAAT